>OY294052.1:32429192-32664599 GCA_958510825.1 Brachypterus glaber
GGGGGGCGTTTCCTACAATTTTTATTAGCCGAGATAACGTTACAATGTTTATAATGGTCTCATATTAAGAAAAAAACTATGTTATTTAACAAAATAAAAAAAAATGAAAAAAAAATGGGTAGTGCTAATTTAAAATGAATAAAATTAATATATTGCACCTAGAAATGTCATTTGCATAAATTATTGTCAAATTTTTTAACCAATATTTTATTATTAATTTATTATGGAAAATACTCGAGAACATATAAGTTCAAAAACCTTGGAATTTTCTGAAGATGATATACAAAGATTCAGAAAAGAAAAATATAAAAATTTATCATGGAAAACTGAATATAATGCTTACAAATCCAGCATTAATAGAAGGGAAGGTTTTTTCAACAAAAACCAAGTAAAATTCAAGTGCGCCTTTCTGGAAAAAATAAGACAGTCTTGTTTCGGAACATACTTAAAATATTTCAATAAACCTCAGAATCAAAATAAAAGTTTTAACGAAAACAAATTTGGAATTACACTGCACGAGCTAAAAAAATTGACACAAAAAGAAAAAGATGAATTTGAAAAGAAAAATAAAATTATTGAAGACATGTTTAAAATGTTAAGAGAAAATGTGATGAATTATGACCAAGTTGTTTTAAAAATTTTCTTTGAAAATGCTAATAATATTAATATACATGATTTTAACGTATAAGTATAAGTTAAATATGGAGAATTATTACTATGCGATCATTTTTAGTATTTAATTTTTCCAGATACAACATACATTCATTCTCAATATCTATTGTCTCATTCGTTATCCAACTATACAAGTTAACTTTGTTGTTTCTTTGACGTTTTGTTAATTTCTTGTATTTTGCCAAGATCTTGCATTTAAATTGGTAAAACGGCAGATATCAATCTTGATCCTGACTCTGATTTCCTACGGGTGTGCATCTACCTTAAATTTGCAAATGTAAAAATTGTTATGAATAAATATAAAACAACGGCAACAGTGTAAGGCATTTAGTTTACTAAAAATCGTCGCATCGTAATAATTCTTTCTCTTTAACTTTTATTATCCACAGTAAACAATTTTGATCTTCTTTATATCCCGCATTTACTGAATTTTAATCTTACAGATTCACTATTTGGATTCTTATCTCTTAAAATTCAGAAATCTAAAAGTTCTGATTTTGCCACATAACTGGATTCAGGATATAGATGGCCGTTGTTTACCCAGAACATTGTCGTTTTTGGAGCTATACGACAATGCTGTTAAAAATTTTCAAAATCTACTGAAGAATCCGCCGAAGAAATTGATGCATCTAGGATTGGGGAAAAATAAGTTGTCTGACGGTAAGTAACTAACATGTACCCTTTCTAGACGGTTAGCAAAATCTTTATATGGCTGTACCAAAAAATAAATAAAAAAATCATTTCATATGACATATACCCACATAGCACAAAACAGTTCTTAAAATATTCTTAAAATAAATATTAAGAATGTTGTGTTATTCTAAGAATATGCGTAGGATAATTTCTAAGGAACATACATTTCTTAGAAAATGTACTTATTAGAAGAATATGAGAAAATACTAAGAATATAACATAAGTATAGCGGTTTCAAAGTTAACTGGCACCTGGAATGTGAGACGCGGGGAAGAGAAGAGGTAAAATTTTCTGTGTATTCTATAGGCGATCTTGAATTCCAAACATTGCAGTGAGAGGCCAGTTCATAAAATGTTGTATATATATATATATATATATATATATATATATATATATATATATATATATATATAATGAATTTTAAGCGCAAGTTTTTAGTAGAATCATATAATATCTACATATCTATTCTAAGAATATTCCTATGGAATATTTAGAGGAGAATATTCTTAGATCATCGGTGCTATAACGAAATTTATTTTTTTACTGTAATTTATTATCAGATTGCCAGAAATAATTAACTAGTTAGATGTATTAAAAATAATGATATTTATTTAATAAACCTTCTCCCATGGGCGTAAAACAGTCTATGTACACATTTCCAGATTTGCTTTGGTTCGGCAAAGGAATCCCACAGTGGGATTCCCACTAGAGAATAGTACAAACATCTCTATAAAGGATCATTTCCATATGAGCGCGGTCAAGTAAACACAAGATTGATTATATTTATACGGACGAGACTTCACAAAGTATTTGATGGATTTGTTAGCTTGGAAACGAAGGAATATTAGTTTAGATAGGATAGAATTAATATGAATGGATTCGGGCTATTTACTGGAATTTAAAGTTACACTATAAAAAATAATTAAGTATAGTTTATTGCTAAAAATCCATCTTTTATTATACTGAAGGTCTATAGTGACTAAAAAGATAAAAGCTCGGTTAAAATAAATTAAAAAACATAATTGCGTTCTAATCTCAAAGAATGACTCTATACACTCTATATCATCACTTACTAGATTTTGTAAAATGTGCATCTATGGGGAATTTTTGGTGGAATCGACCTTTTTTTAAAAGATTTTTGTTTTTTCCTAGAAAAAAAATTATTTTGTTGTAGGGGTTTCTTATACATAAAATATATAGTTTACAAAAAAAAATATATTTTTTTTTCATCAGAACTTTTTTAAAAATGTCCGTGTGAACACGATGACTTCTTTTGCTGGCAAAATGGATTCTTGTTAATTATGTTACTGGTTATCGCAGGATCTAGAATTATATTTGTTTATGAAAAAACAACAAAATAGCGGAGTATTTTCTAACAGAAAATATAAAAAAATATTTTTTGATTTTCCGAAAAAAAATCCACCAAAAACCCCCCTTAATGATAATAGTTGCTGCAAATTAAATTTTGTATACAGACCTACTTAGAAAGTGCTTTTAAAATTGAAAACATACTTACTAAAATTAATTTGCATTTAAAGAACAAAAAACGCCATGCCATTTAAATGTTTAAATAGGCTAAATAAGCGTGTAAACGTACTTGCATCTAACTCGAATAAACTTTGCATTAAGTATAAAAAAGGCCGCAATATAAGATACACGCAGAGATTTTTTCTAAAAAATGATATAAACATTTATAAAATTTTGTGCTTAGAACCCAAATCTGCTAGCAGAACATTTAACCACAGAAAAAAAACTTCCCGATAGTCTTTCGGTTCCGAGACTTTGTAATTATTATAACTCCAGCCGCTTTGAGGTAAAATGTTTGAAAAATTTTTAATACTTTTTGTACATGTTATGTTGTTTGGACTATCGAAGGCACAGCTTAGTAAATAGGTAGATGAAAATATGATGTTTAGCATTTATTTTATTTTCTTTTCAATAGTTCTTCCTTCTAATGTTTCAACGTGTAAGGTCCGTAAAACATACTTTACGTCTCTCGGCAATTAAGCATGAATTACCTAGTTTAATTTTGTATGCAGTTGTTTATGTAATAGCCTTTTCATTAGTTTATTTTCCCACATAATTTTTTAATTAGTTTTTGTCAATTGTTTCTTGGTTTTTTATACCGAGTTTTTCGAAAATTATGTTTGGCTTATAATTTTAATTTTAAGTAGTTAGATAATTACAAACGGGAGCTTAATGAAGAGAATTGGGAACAAGTGTATCCTATGGCTATTAAAGGGATCAAATGCAGACCCAGAATGAAATACTGCTCATAATTGACAACGGATGTAGGGTGTAGACATTTTAGGGGGAAAAAAAAAGAATTGTCCAAGGATAGAATAGGATAGGATAGGATAGGATAGGATAGGATAGGATACATCTTACCTATGAGAATTGCACCAAACAAGTATTTTAAGTATTTCCTTAAATTGTCCCAGTTTTCTCAAACTTAATAAATATTTCATTAAAACATCATTCATAATTTTCATGAACTTCATATGATGAAAATACGTAGAAAAGCTAAAAGTTATGTTCGGGGAAGTGTTCAAATTAAGCGGGAAAATTTGCGAAAATATCACGTACAACTTTTATCATTAACTATGACAAATGGTTTCCTACATTCGTTCTAACGAATGTAAAACACAAACAATGAACCGGTCGTAGAAAAACACACATAATATGTGTATATTATACGTCTCAATTTTACATTTTATGATTATTTAAACTAATAAACCAAAAATAGTATGCAGCAAAGATTGTACAGCAATTGCGTTGCAGCGCTAGAAAAATTGGTTCTTATTACTGGTAATTTTTTTTATTATGTTATATAACACCTAGGTGTTAAAGAAGCCCAGAAGAGTTTTCTAGCTACGAAAAATTGTGTTTATCCAATACATACAGATAATGAGACAATATTTTAAATAGATAAACTCAATAATAATTCCCTCGTGTCTTTTACTTTATTGAGTGGATAATTATTTATTTTGCCCACTCAACTGTCACTTGTCAAATTATTTTCTTGTAAATGTCATTAAAATTATTAATAAAAATATAATTTCTAAGCTATTTATTGGATAAAACCTTGTATGGCACTCATGGGTAAACCGATATTGCCCTCTCGAAAATTAACCTGCTTGGCTGACGCCTCGCAGGTTAATTTTCTCATGGGCAATATCTTACTCTACCCACTAGTACCATAAATAACTATTATTCGTTTAAAAACAGAGTGATTTTAGACCCATGTGATTGGGAACAAAGTGCGGACCATAAATATGATCAAAAGTAAGTTTTAATATGTATTTTTTATAATTCTGAGATCATTTTGTAACATGTATCAAGCTGAGTTTATCGATAATTTCATTAAAGAACCCGGTTATCCGGGTTACATTGCGTTACAATTGTAACGCAATGTTTTTGGCAAATATGAAGTTCCCAAAAACCTTTGCATTACTCCCTTGAAATCGGTGAAATACCAATTATTTATAATATAGTTTACTTTCCCAAAAATCCTTACAATTTTTTCGATAATGGCTCTTAAAAACTTACAGATTTGAAAACTTTACTAGTTTATAATGCCCAAAATAGACATTTCCTTAAAAAAAAAACAAAGGGGAAACCCCTTTATTGGCCCTAGTTCTGCCACGAGATATATAACTTTAACAAGACTTAATGATATTTTTTAATATACCGGGAAATATTATTTTAACATAAAAAACCTTATGAAAAGCCATATTTTTTAAAAAATAACGACGCAGTTCATCATAGAGTCACATCAGCAAAAAAAAAACGCGCAAATCAAAACAAGATATCTCCAATATTTGTTCAGAATTATGTTGAGACGTAAAATATGATCTATAAATTATAAGAGACGTAACAGGCATACTTATTAAATTTTAAAAAAATGGACAAAGCTGGTTTTAGTTCTAGAGGCCCTGTATATTAGCGCAGATCGTGGGTATGGTCCAATTAAAGTAAAAATTATCAAACTGCAACACTGTTATTTTTCCTGCTGAAAAAACACGACGTGCAAATATAAATTAAAATAAATATTAATTTAAAAAATTCAAATGTAGAGTAAGCACACTCATTATGTCAAATGTCCCTGGTGGACCGCACATTGAGCTATTAGTCAGGAGTTTCCTGGTCTAATTCGAAAATTTTAAGGTAAAAACTTAGAATATGCCTAATCAAACGATGTGTCATCACAGATGACTGCGGCATTCACAATGTATCTTAGGTCTGAGTGCCGTGGCTAGTACTTAGTAATTAAAAAACTAAAATAAAATACCTTTATCCAATACATACAGATAATAAGACAATTACCAGCTTTATTTTAAATAAATAAACTCAATATAAAGAACTTTCACTTTCGGGTTTAGACCGTGTTAATGGATTTTCACTTTCCGACGTTTCGTCTCTTACTACTAGAGACATCTTCAGGGATTAATCTGAAATCAGTTTCAGATTAATCCCTGAAGATATCTCTAGTAGTAAGAGACGAAACGTCGGAAAGTGAAAATCCGTTAACATGGTCTAAACCCGAAAGTGAAAGTTCTTTATATCTTAATGGCCGTGAAAGCTTAAAATCTAAAATAAACTCAATAATAACCCCCGAGTAGCTTTTACTTTATTGAGTGGATAATTATTTATTTTACCCACTGAACTGTCACTTGTCAAATTATTTTCTTTTAAATGTCATTAAAATTTTTAATAAAAATATGAATTCCTAAGCTATTTATTGGAAAAACCTTGTATGGCACTCATGGGTAAACCGATATTGCCCTCTCGAAAATTATCTTATGGGCAATATCTTACTTTACCCACTGGTACCATAAATAACTATAAGTCATGGATTTTTTAAAGAAGGCAGGCCAATATAAATTGAGAATTATTTTAAAAATAAAAAATATTTTATATTAAATTTACAATTTTGGCGAAGGCGCGACAAAGGCAAATGCAAAAAGTTTCTGTTCTGATCAAGAGTTTGGGTCTCTAAACGTTTTGATAGATTTATCCAAAATTACCATTTAAAATATTGTACCCCTAGGGTACTACACTATCAATCTATATTTATATTTTAACATAATATAATATTAAGGATTGTGTTATGCAGTAATATGTTAAGCCACATTGCGGGATGGCAGTAGGTTGTCAAACTTTTACCTTAATTATCCCTATATTGCACCTTGTTTCCATTTAGGACCACTGGTCATTAAGACCCCTAAATTGTTTAATCATCAAAATACAAACTTCATGGGCACCTAGTTTTCATTTTGGAACACTGGTCTTCAAGTTGGAGTATCTATTGATAGATGGCAGTATCTTATATTGCCGGTAAATATTTAAACAGCTGATCATGTGATGCAGTTTGAAATTACCTGGAGTCGAATTTTTGTTAGTGTGTTGTTTTTTGTTCAAAACCGTTCTTTTTATTTCTAAAAAAAATTGGGTTATCATGTAATTGCAAAACACTGTACATTTAAGTTTCTTCACGTTTTTTTTTTTTTTTTCATTTTTTTATTTTGCCGACTGCGGTATTTTTAATTTTGTCCTTTTACATTAGTTTCCAACCCAAAGTGTGATCCTAACTCGTGAAAAAAAAATAACACAAAAAAATTGCACACATTCCATATTTTACACCCCGTAGCTTGACGGATTTTACCGGACAGTGTCCGATGGACCGACACAGTCTGTCCAAACGAGATAAAACTTTATGTAAGCCCTTTATGAGCCCATAATAATTAACAAGCCCAGTGAAGATATATAATGCTTCGCCTTGTAAAGTATACACTTTAAAATTTAAAAAGAAAATTGAAATATTCAAAAAAGTGTATATTTTTGTATCTCCCCCCTCTATTTCAGAAGCAGTGTGTTAATATTCTGAGAAAATATAGTTGATAAACACGAGATAAACTTTTGAATAGAACTATAGGGTATCAGGGTGGGGTGAGAGTAAGCAAAGAGCAAGAAGTGGGAAAAAACTTTTTTTATCAATAACTCACTAACTAATTACACAGCCACACAAAAAGAAAAAATGGTCCGGAATTTTTTCGGAGACCATTAATGCATTGTATTCCTATGTATTTTGAGGCGCTGAATTCAAATTTGAGGTCAAAATATCACATTATCCGATTAGTTTTGTAGATAACCTCGAAAAATATTCCTACCATATTTTGGAAAAAAACGTTTTTTGAGGTTATTGCCAAAACTAATCAGATGAGGTGCTATGTTCACCTCAAATTCGGATTCAGCTCCTCAAAATACATAGGAATACAATGGCTTCCGAAAAAAATCCGCACCTTTTTTCTTTTTGTGTGGCTATGTTATCGTATAAAAAGGAAAATTAAACTAAAAGAAATCTAAAATAATTCTCTACAAAAAAACATCAATGCATTTTTTTAGCTACTACTAGAACTCTTTAAAATACAGGCACGAAAAAGAAAAAGAAATCTGGGAGGCCCCAGTCTAGTCTTGTTGACTAATTTACTATTTTTTTTTTTTTTTTCGAGATCGTGTCAACTTTTTTTTATAAAACTGTGAAGAGTGGAATAATTAATAAATACCGAGAGTCGTCCGAGTTTTGCATTCCCGGACATTAAATCATAATATGTTTATATGACCGTCGGTGCGACCGTTAATAGGTCTCCTCAGCCTAACTGGACCCTAATTAAATTAATGTCACACATTTATTATCCTAGTCGCACTCTCAGAAGTTTTCAAGGTACAGAAAACACCACAATAGTATATTACCTAACAAGATAAGAAAGAAAGACACTTTCTTAACTTCGTAACGAGTTTTATATAGACGCACGAGGCAGAATCCGAGTGAGTTTATATCAAACGAGCGAGAAACTTATATTTTCTTATCGAGTTAGGTACACTATTTTTCGTACGCCCCCTCCCCCTCCCCCTCTGTTCTGTTCCGTTACAATATGTGACGTTTCTTTACAGAAAAGTGTTCATTTGCGAACAGAACTGTCAAATTTCGGCTAACTTTATTGATCACCTAATTCTGCGGAATGGGTCGCTTTTCTAGGGGGCTCAGGAAAAAATAATACTATCACTAGATAAAAAATTAATATTACTGACAGACTACCGCCAACAGGGGATACTTTGATCCCATGGTATACTGTAAACATCACTTAATTACCTTTATTTTTGATTTGGCTTGTTCCGACTTCAGTAAAGTGATGATCCAAGTGTACCCTGGGTTCAAAGTTTTCCTAGCTAGAAAAATCACATTAAAAATTTAATAACAAAATAAATTGTGCGCTTGCATCCAATTTACGCAACTATACAAGTAATTTTAATTAAACTGTTGAGGGTTACACCGAAACTGCGAAGCAATATCTCTCAAATGAGATTGTTCTATTATTTTAATGTTAAAAACCAATAAAGTTATAGATATTTCTATAAACTCGGTTTACGGTCAAATAAAAACAGGGTTTCTATATCGTATGTTATTAGTTTTAATAATTTTAAATTATAATATTACAAAAGTCGTCCATTAACGACTATCCTTAAAATTTCATATTAAAACGAAATAGAATAGTGGTCCCATTTAATTTTTTTCTCTCTCTCTCTCTCTGGTAGGTACTTAAATATACAGGGTGTCTTTTTTATAATATACAAGTAAAATATCGTAAAATATATAAAATATACACCCTGTAGATTCAATAAATCAAAGTTTTACATGTCAGATAATAAATTTTAGTTAATATACATTAACGTATAAATACGTATTACGTATAAAATGTATATTGGTCAAGAGACAGGTAATCTATCCTAATAACAGAAAAAATCCCACGAAAATGAAAAAAAAAACATTAAAACGCGAAATATCCGCTCGGTGTATTTTCATCCCTTGTTTTCCCGCTTCGCTTTTGTTTTAATTTGTTGTCTTATTTTCCATCCCGGGGACTTTTATTTAATAGTCGGAGTGATCGAGAACTTTGTTTTAGAGCGGAATGCATTTTCCTCAAATAGCACCGATGAACTCTCGGATGAACTAAATAACATTCTCTAATTATTTCATTGGGAATAGTATTACAATATATTCTATCCACTGCCGTGATTAATAGGCCTATTAATCACGGGTCTGTAAAAATAAACCGTTTAAACTTGAAAACAGCCGTGGATAAAGTATAGTATTCTACTCGTGTATAATAGCTATTAATCATTGGGGTAATTAGGCCACTGGCCTATCGGCTCGTGACCCAAAATTCACCCTCATCGATTAATAGCAAATATTATAAACTCTTTGAATAATATACTATTTAGATGTGCTATGGTAATGCTTAAAACTTGATCTTAAAACGCTTAATCTATGCATATGCATGGCATATCCTTAGAATCTCTTCATTATTCTAATAAATATTCTAAAAAAAATATGTTTCGTACGAATGTCCTTAGAAATTATGCTATGCATGTGCATGGTATATTCTTAGTATTTTCTCCTATCATTTTTCTAATACATATTCTATTCTTTGGATGTTTGTTTAAATTTTCTGCTGTTCTGCAATGCACTGTTCGCATATTGATAACGCCATGGCGAATTTTTTGTGTCCCGTTTACGTATAGAAAAGTTGATACAACAGTATATCATAAAATATATGCTTTTATAAAGAACATTCACTTTCGGGTTTAGACCGTGTTAATGGATTTTCACTTTCCGACGTTTCGTCTCTTACTACTAGAGACATCTTCAGGGATTAATCTGAAACAGTTTCAGTTTCAGATTAATCCCTGAAGATGTCTCTAGTAGTAAGAGACGAAACGTCGGAAAGTGAAAATCCATTAACACGGTCTAAACCCGAAAGTGAAAGTTCTTTATATCTTAATGGCCGCGAAAGCTTAAAATCTAAAATATATGCTTTTAATTATTGCAGTCATATATTTATAAATCTAGTGATTTGTGGTTTTATTAAGTCTGGTGTTTGTAAGTTATATAAAATTGCCTATTCTCCGTGTCTAAAATAGAACGCAGTGACTAATACCTAAAACGTATTATGCTGATCTCGTTTAAGGGATTCCCCTCAGACGGAGTTGCGTGAACCGCACCCGAATCCGTGTGATCCTCGCTTTTTGGCACACTTTCGCAAATGAGTCACTGTAGTCTATTTTAGACAAGGATAATAAGCAGGAAAAGGTGTGTATACAAACACAAGTTAATAAAATGCATGGAAATGTGAATATCCCGAGTTTCAAATGTTTTCTTTATTTTGGATAATTTCAGACATTGTTTTACGTGACACAAATTGACAGATTATAAAATAGCTTAGATATTATTTTTATCGTGGCCATCCAAAAATAATGATAAAATATTTAAAAATAAACATTTGGTAGTCATCTGAACCAAAAATGGTGCATACTAATTTGAGATTTTTTAAAATTCTTTGTTTTTGGTCACCCCCAAGTAAACAGGGATTTGGTTTCAAAATAGCAATGATATATTCCTTCGTCATTAGTCATCATTTCTCAATTAGTGCAATTAGTTAATGCCATCTCTCTGCGCGACCATTACGGGATGTGTTCAAAGGTGGATTTGCCGAACGGCTACACCACATTTCCATTACTGATATTATTAAATTATGCAATTTCAAGGGTGGTTTTTTAACGGTAGGTACTAGGTTCGCCACAAAAAAGTGAGACAAGAAGTTAGCGACAAATCCTTAATTTTTTTGATGTTTTAACAATTTAAATCGGACTCTTAATGTTAGTTTAAGTCATTCTTGACAGTTATTTTGATACAAAGAAAAAGTAAGGCTATTCTGCCTTAGAGGTATTTGACATTATGTTGATTAGATGCTCCTTACATGATAAGGCGTATTATTTGAGTATATGACATGACATGTTTGTTTAACCTCGTACTATTCTACTTAATTAAGCATCCTCTAAGTTCAGGACTTGTGTGGGCTAGTAGTAGAGGGAACCACCGGCTTATACTGACTTTCGAACCAGTTTTAATATGTATAGGAACAGTCATTTATGGGCAATCGACGTTGCCTATTGCAAAGACTAATGAAAATTGCTATTGACATCACTGCATGCAGCTGGTTAATTAATAGAACTAGAAAAATAAATAAAGGTATATTTACACCATTAAAAACCGCTGTACAGTGGGTTAGGCTAAATGTGACACCCAGGGTAATTGTGACATGTCCTGTTATAATTCTTCTAAACAAGTTTAAATCAAAACGAAATTTTACGCGAAGTATTTAATACTGTCAAAAACCTAATGGGTTGGATTGGATATAAACTAGTTTAGAAGAATTATAACAGGACATGTCACAATTACCCTGGGTGTCACATTTAGCCTAATCCACTGTACCACTTTATTTGGCAAGTATAGTACTTGTGAGTAAAGTAAAGTATTATCCATGAGAAAAATAATAACTGAGGCCCAGCAGGGCTAAGTGGGTTAATTATCTAGTACCGTACAATATTTAATCCAAAATCAATTTAAACAAACATAATTTTTTATAGATTTTAAAAGTTACATTAAAACGTCATTGATTGAAGTTTCTGTTTATTTTTTTACGAATTAATGCATCAATAATTATGCTATGTTACTCCTGGAGAAGAAGGTTGAATAGGTGTTAGATAAATACTATATCATATAAATTTCCTCTAAATTTTCTCTCTTAAAATAATTAATAGACTGTAATTCCCATCATTTACGACAGTAATATTTCCCCGGAAAATAACGCGAAGCATGCTAGACCCTGGCGTACACATTACGCGGCGTAAATAAAATATTCATTGATGAATTGGGGCTATTAGACTTGGGGCCAGCCGGCTACTTCCCATCGCTAATCATGGCCTACTGTTATTTATCTCTTCGTAGTCTAAAACAAAAAAAATCATAATAAAAAATCAAAAACAAAAGCTAGGAAAAAAATTTCAAAAAATATTTTACGCCAATTTTTTTTTCTGTTTTTTGGCAAAAAATCTCATCGAAAATCATTGGATAAGAAACGTATGGTCCAAATGTAAAGTCTTTAACTCAAAGCGTTCTTGAGTACATATTATAAGACAAAATTCTTTCAAGTGTACATCTTTTGAAATTTTTATTTCAATAACATTTTTTGCGGCGTATATCATTTTGTATCTCATTTTGCAATTTTTATCAGTTCCGTCGTTACGTAAGAAAGGGGAGATTTATCAAAAAAAATTAATACAGGTACGTATAAGTAATTATTTTTTACAGAGTATAGTACTCCTCTTTATAAGGGAAACTAAAAACAAATAAAATGACCTAAACATCCTAGAGGGCCTGCGATTCACTTAGAGGGTCTGTGAAGAGTATATTTTAGAAAGAAAAGCATAATACGTGTACCCTCTTGTACATATTTATTTTACTGCTCTATTATTATCTGCTCTAAACACGCGTTCGTTAAATATTACTGCTTTTCCTTTCAGGAAAACTCCGGAGAAAAATTACTGCATTATTTCTGTAGTTTATTCGTTTTTAGCAAATATACTTCTAGAAGCTGTAACAGTTTTTTATGGATTCTTGATTGAAAAATTTTTATCTAGGACCAACAAACTTAATTGAAAAGAAACTATATAGGCTAAAATATCCACCTCGAGTTGGTTTTAGAGAGATAAATTAATTAAAGCTTTGTTTGACGTTTCTATGGATGCTGGCATAATGTCAAAGGCACCATCTCTAAAACTATCCTGTCAAATAATGAAAGTTATATGTTCTCATTGGTTCTTATTCTAGAATAGTATATTCTATAACTAGTATGGAATAGACAATATTCCGCGCGAGCGTGTTGTAGACTATACTTTTTCTTCGACTGCAAATTTGAAACACTGTATGGCTTTAAACTAAGGACAAGGTTAAAAAGCAGTTTTTTTATGGCTCGACATTGTAAATGCAACAAAACACATATTTTTAAATAAAGCAGTTAATGTTATTTAATAACTTTATCAAATCAGTAGATTTTTTTTAATTTTAGCACATATTTACAAATTATAATGCAAAAATTGAAGGTTATGTCAGATTGTTGTGACAGATATCAGATTTAAATATTTAACAATAGATGGAGCAGTTTTAATTTTTTGAACTAAATTGATAAAAAAACTGGTCAAATATTAAGAAAAACTAATAAACTTTATGTAATTTTAACGCAGAACTTTAAATTGCATTAAATTATTCAATATTTCATGGTAAAATAAATATATTTTTGCTAATTTTGCTACAGTTTTCTTTACTTTTATAAACAAAAGATGGCACTACATGTGCTCATTCTAACACTTGATATGGAATATTCATACCGTATCTAGTAGAATGGATTAATTCCGTGTTTGAAAAGTATGTGTATTTGCTTACATTCTAAAGCAGTCGCAGTCGATGTATTTATCCCAAGACCCTGTACAATTTTTTAATGATTGTTAAAAAAAAGCTAGTTGTATTATACGGGCCAATATAAAAACGATAAAAGAATAGCAATAAATAAAAAACATAGATTAATAGCATTGAATAGGCAAATGGCAGCCATGGCTTCATTAGTCCAATATTTATCGGGAATTTGTTTAATGGCTCTTCTGCCATTATTCGAAACTGATTTATTGCCATTATTATTCTCCAAATGATGTGCTCCAACCTGCATGTGCATTGTTTTAAATACGGCCGGATATAGAGCCAGGCGCTGCACCGAAAATTTACCATCTAATGGATTGAAAACTGGAAATTGTTATTAGTAATATCAGTAAAAAATATAGAATCTATACGTAGTTATACACTGAACCAAATATTTTTCATCGAGTAATGACAAATATAGTTATAATATAGTTATAATATAATTATTTTAAAAAATAGGTTGAAAAAAAGTACTTGTCTTAATTTTTTTATTATTGGCCGTTGTCAATGAACAATGCTTAACAACGGCCAATAATAAATGAGTTCACTGGTTTTATTATTTGTCAAGGTAAACAGGCCTTACCAACGGTAGATTATGTAAGCTAGCATTTAATTGGGTAATAGAAAGAAATAATTATTGTAGCTCTTCTAGCTTTTATTTTTTACTATTTTAATGAATAAATAACTCCGCGGCTCCTGGATTTAACCACTACTTTGCCAATTCTAGCCGTTTAAAATATAATCTACGGGGCTCAAATACAAGCCTGTTTTAAGTTTTTATTTATTTTTTTTAATATATTTACGGCTTATTGTATATTTGAGGATTATTTGCAATTATCTCAGGATTTTTGCTTCGACCCTGCTCCTTTGCTATTGTCTTAAACATTTTGAGAGTTAAGGCATATCCAGAGGCTTGCATGAGAACATAAAACATAAGAATGCGATGCCGTGATTGGCTTACAAGATACATGGCGGCCCATCAAGCCAATCACGGCGTCGCATTGTTATGTTTTATGTTCTTATGCGAGCTTATAAATAGGCACCTAATTATTATTTAGGGGGCTATAATTAATAACTAATTATAAGTACCTACTATTGATTATAATCAATATCATAGTTCAAACTATAGTTTATTTTTTTAGCTTAATCTAATATAATATTAATATTCTTTTTATGGTAAGAAGTCATTTAAAATAGATTAATTGATAACGTCCATAAATAATTCAAGGAGTTTTCTTCAAGTTTGTATTAAGTTGTATGACTTATTAAGGACAAAAACGTAGCTACTTACGTCCGTAAAGTGCCTTGAGTGTAGGTATAAACTAACTTTTTTTTATGAGCTTTAGGAAAATCTGACTTTAAGATTCTCACTTTGGCTTTAATAGTTATTTTCTTAACTAGTGTATTAAGTGGTGAAATCACTTAATACACGAGTTAAGAATTAAATTTTATCAAAAACATTTTTTAGTCACTAGTGGAAAAAACTTAACTTTTTATAAGTATTTAAAATAGTGCTCTTCTACGCAAAGAGTGAGCAAAACATTTTTTAGTCACTAGTAGAAAAAACTTTTGATATTTAAAATAGTGCTAAAACCAAGTGTTTCTATGGAGGTGTTGGATAAAATTATATTCTTTTAAGGCAAAGTGATTTTTGTTTGCTTTTAGTGCCAAAAAGATTAAGTTTTGTGACATTTTTTAAAGTGTTTAAAATAAATTCGAAAGCAAAAACTTCACTTTTTAAGGCGTAGGGGTCCTAGGAGTAAATTGATATTAGGTTACATGAACCCAATAATCAAGAACCTTTTCTTATGTGAGTAAACAAATGATAATTATTATTTTAGAATCAATCGTCTGCAAATTGCATGACGTCCGTAAATAGAGACGGTGGATGTTTTAGGAAAAGGTAATTTTTCCCTTAGGCATACACGATCCTCTTTGGAAGAACCTTAATAATGTAAATGTCCAGGGATGAACTGCGCCATTCTTTTACAAGTTTTTTTCCCCAAAAGACAATACTGCCGTGTTACTTGAAACGGGCTTATGTATCCATTGTTTTACAATGTAGATACGCCCATTTCAATTAACACGGCAGAATAGTACATAATTCAATGAGCGTATAATAAATGCTATTAATTAATGAGGGTAATTTTTACGACGCGAGCCGACAGGTGAGTGGCGTATTCTCCCTCATGATTAATAGCTGTTATAGGCTAGCAGAATACCAAACATTTTCTACAGCCATTTTAAGTTTTAAACGGTTTATTTTTACACTTGTGATTTACAGGCCTATTAATCACGGCCGTGTAGAAAATTTAATAATCAAAGATATAGACAAGAGGTGTTTTGCATATTTTATCATATTTTAAAGAGCAGCTAGATTTTGCGGGTAATCGGTTAGAGGTAAGGGGGTAAAAATGGGGTAAAGCTCCCATTTTTGAGTTTTTTGGTTATTTACAGGTTTATGCTAGAATATAACGTTCTGGAGACTCAGACTTTCAAACTTTAATATTAAATTATGCACCTTACACAACAAGCAGTTGTATTAATGCTTACCTATTCACACAACTTTACTTTGCGTAACGTTTTAAAATAGTGCGGATGTTTCAATAAGATGCTTGTAACTATTCATCTATTTTTATGTACCTAAATTTATGAATTTTAATATCTCTGCTCACACAGCATGAAATTTAAAGTGTAAAGTGCCGTTTTAAAGAAAATTTCTCGTATTTGTTTATAAAAAATATTGGGGCAGTCCGGCCCTGTAAATGTCCAATCGCCTAGCCGACTTGATGTCCTTTGTAAAATGAACTTGTCAATTTTTATGCTCCTCTAAATAATTGAAAATGCGGTCAACGCTTATTTCAGCCATTTTTCAACGTCTCCTTCGATGAACATGCACACACGTGCATGGCCAGCTACATTATTTAAGGAAAAACTTTTCATTTATTATTTAAGTAAAAAGAGCGATATTTGAAGAGATGTACTTACCATTAAGTTTTTAACCGTCTAGGAAATATGTAATAAAATTTAAATAGAGCTTTGAAAAAAAGGTAAAATTTCTTTTAAACATTGTCTCGCGCTTTAAACTTAAAGCGTTGTGAGCCGAGATATTTGAATTCAAAATTTTGCTAAATATGAGCGAATATTTGAATCTTTTTTACACTTGAACCTTATTTGATTTATCTTTTCTTTTCTTTTTAATGAGAGATAACATTAGGCCACTGGGAATATACTGTGCTGATGATACAAAATAAGGTTGAAATTGTGCTGTGCACAGTTTCTCTAATGTTCTATACTATCCAACATGCTACGAAATATCAAACTATTCGAATTTTTAATTTTAATGCCGCTGATGACTCAGCATTAAATGTTAAGTGTGAGACGACGTTTTAAATAACTTAATAAGGCCCCATTTATATAAATATATTTTTCTTTATTTTCCCCTTCCCCTTCTAAATCTATAGATCTATGTTTGAGGTAAATAAATAGTTAATGAAAATAATTAAATTAGAATTTCCCCTTTTTCAGACAGCCATATCCATCTCTTATCCACCGGGGAAAAGCTGAAATACCTTCGATCCCTCGATTTTAGCGAAAATGACATCTGTGATCTGCAGGCCGCACTAAATGGCCTATCAAGCCTGAAATTCCTGCAGTCACTCCTGCTAGAAGGAAATCCTTGCTGGGTATGTTTTCAGTTTTCAGGGAAATATCCTGCGGTGAAGATAACGCAGTAGGGTAGATGTCACTATTAGTGTTTTTCATTTAAAAAATGGACTGTACGTGACCCTAATTTTGGATATTTTTGATCTCCCCCACCCAGTGTATTTAAAAAATATAATCTTTTATAGCCAGTGATTCTTAAAAAAGCTTTTCTTAAATAAATTAGCGCCCTGTATTATTAATAAGGAACAGCCTATTTATACGTCCGACTTATCCGATGCTAAGTATACGTCCTGTATTCTTATTGGCTGAACATGTCACGTGATTATTCGCACGTAACTTATATATGGTATACGTCTGGCTTGTATTTATTTCGAAATACATCTGGTATGTGTTATTTATCCCCAAAACTTACAGCTTGATGTCAAATCATTTTATTAATATTAACAGTTTAAATAACAATGAAATTGGGTCAAACATTTGAATCGCTCGTTGATTATTTTGAGATAAATAACAATTTATTAAAACACACAAAACACATACAAATGTATTTCGAAATATATAAAAATCAGACGCATACCATATATAAATTACGTCCTAAAAATAACTTGAATTGTTCGGCCAATAATAATATAGGACGTATATTTAGCTTCGTATACGTTAAACGTATAAATAGCCAGTTCGTATTAATAATTATAATAAATATTTAAAAATTTTAGGTTGTTGAATCTTATAAGGATATGGTATTACGTGAATTAAGCCATTTAAAATACCTAGATAAAGTGCAAATTTTGGAACAAGATAAAGTAAAAGAAAATAGTGATGAAAAAATAAAAGAAAAGGCAACTAATGCCGAAATATTATTTAAAAGTATCAGAATTATTGGTCTACCTTCACCCCTAAAGGAAGTATGTTTTTTTTGATGATCTAAATTTAAATCATTACATTTTTGATACCTTAGAAAGGAGTCAAACATACTTTACATTTTGAGATAGTGTTGCCACATTTGGAAGAAGTGCATTTCGAAACCGAGGAATCTATGAAAGATGTCCAGCCGACTAAAATACCAGAAAAAGAAAATAAAACAAAAACAAAAAATAAAAATAAACAGGAAAAAAGTTCAAAAAAGAGTAAGGTACTTCGCCATAAAAAAAACTTTTATAACTCTACTAAGAATATTATTGTTGATTTGTGAAACAAAAAAAATTATTTATCTGTCTGCAATCGATTTTTTTGTCGAATTTTGATTTTATTATTTTAAATTACTATTTTAGTTACTCTTTACACATTTTTCTTTATTTAGGGAAAATCCAGCACGCCATATAATAAAGAAAACGAATGGTCTGTGGAGGCGGAAATGATAAATAAATATAATTTTACCACTGAAAAGTGTCCTTGGTCAAAAAACATCGTTTTTCCGCCTCTTTATATTAAGTCACCTGAGAATAATTTGAGTTGTGTTAGAGACACTTTCAGAACTACCGTTAATGTGAGGCTGATATATTTAAAGGTACACTAAAAAAAAATTTACAGTATACAATAATATTTTTTTTATTGTATGTATTATAAAAAATTACTAACTTCACACTTTTTATTTTGTAAAACAGGAATATACTATTACCCATCTTATACTTAGATAATGTTACCAACAAAAAAATCTAAAAAGGACAAAGGAAAATCAAGTAAGAAAAATGACAAGAAAAAAGGCAAGAAAAGCGAAAAAGGCACAAATCCTGCAAAATCTGATGTAATCCAAGACGACTATCCCCCTGCTGAACCTCAGGAAAAAATAGTAAAGAGAGTGACACTGGCTAACTTTTTCTGTAATCTGAAAAATGTAAATTGGAGTGACGAAACGGTGGATTTTTATTGGGCTGATAATCCGCAGGCAAATCCTGTCGCTATTCGGGTTGATGGCAGTTTAAATGTATGCCAAAAATTTCCAAATAATAAAAAAATTGAAAAATACAATTAAAAAATATTTATATAAGTTTAAAAAAATACATTAAGTTAGGAGTATGAGGAGCGAAGCCCTACTGACATGCTTTCTTCTTAAATTTTTTCTGTTTGATTTATATTTTATTTTAGGCTATTATCTATGGAGATATTAAAAAACAAAAAGAAAAGAGTGCAAAATTTCAAAAAGAAAAGAAATCTAAAAAAGGCAGGGAACAACCAATTGAAGAAGTACCAAAAACAAAGTTGGAACTGGAGACTATTAACCAAAATTTAGCACTGCAAAAACAACTGCTGCCTAAGATTTTCACTGTACAAGTTGGATTTGGCCTAAAAAGGCTTTAAAATAAAATATTGTATATTCTCATCACAAATACAGACAATCTTTTATAGTATATTACGCACCGAGTACACGAACCTAGTGCTTATTTTTTTACGAGGTAAAAAATCACTCGAAGTGAACTGAAATAGGTTTTTGTCGAGGTGCGTATACTATTTTTCCTACAACCTAACACCTAAACATCCAAAAAACGCAAAAATGGTTTTAAAATTAATTTGTCAATCTGAGATTATGTAAATAAATAAGTAAAATAAGCTGATTGTCACTTCACAACCGTTGTAATAGGTAGGGCCGGACACAGCCAGCCCTGACCCCGGAGAAACTTTAATACCGAGCCCCTTATTTTGGCAAATAAATTTCTTTGCCTCTAAAAAAAAGCTTTATCCCCTAGGAGGTCCTGGCCCCGGGAAATCTCCCCCAACCCCTCTTGAATCCGGCCCTGGTCATATACAACGGGTGGAAAATAAGCATTAACTACTAACTAGGTCGTTGTTTATAAATTAGGACAGATAATACTTATTTATGGTACTAGTGGGTAAAGTAAGATATTGCCCATGAGAAAATTAACCTGCGAGGCGTCAGGCAAGCAGGTTAATTTTCGAGAGGGCAATATCGGTTTACCCATGAGTGCCATACAAGGTTTTATCAATAAATAGCTTAGGAATTCATATTTTTATTAAAAATTTTAATGACATTTACAAGAAAATAATTTGACAAGTGACAATTGAGTGGGTAAAATAAATAATTATCCACTGAATAAAGTAAAAGCCACGCGGGGGTTATTATTGAGTTTATCTATTTAAAATAAAGCTGGTAATTGTCTTATTATCTGTATGTATTGTATAAAAGACTTTTTGATGTGGCAGAACAGTAGTTTTGGAATTAGGTAAGTTTGCTAGACTTTGGTGTTATAATGTTTAAATATATAAAGCTTATACTTTTAAAAAAATAATTTTTTATGTATTTACAACATTTAACGTTTAATCAAATTCGGTTAATTTTATTCACAGATAGGGAGTACTACCTATCTGTGAATAAAATTATATATATATATATATATATATATACAGGGTGTATTTGAAATAGGGTCGTAAATTTAAACAGATGATTCTACATGATAAAATATGACAAAAAGTTCCTATAAACATATGTCTAAAAATGCGTCATAAGGGAGCTACGCCCCTTTAAAATTGGCTAAAAAAAAAACGTTTTTATTTAATAACTCAGGAACTCTTTGAGATATATTAACGAGGTTTTGCACGTGAATTAATCCTAATAAGGCCCATCTTTGTATGTCATTTTCACGTACTTATTTAAACCAGGGGTGTGCAAAACGGGGGGGCCTTATCAGTTTTTTGTCCCAAACTTTTTTCTGTGTAACTTTTTTGCAATTTTGTTTTTGAAATATGATTCCTCAGGTCAAAATACATAAAAAAGGTACTCTTGTTGTAATACTGTAGGATTAACCGTTTTCGAGAAAAGTTCATTTGAAGGTGAAATTTCACGGTTCGAGGACGAAAAATTAAATACTAAAATATCGACAACCAAAATTTTAATGATGCAATGCTATTCTACATCAAAAACTAATAAAAAAAGTTTCCATACATGTAGGTCAAAAAAATGCTTTTAAAGCTACCATAGCCCTTTAAAAATGGTGCATATTTAGGAGACCATAGGATTCATTTTTGGAAGTACCTGTATAGGAGGTTTTTTTCTTAGTTTTTAATGTACATTCGCCCTGCATCATTAAAATTTTGGTTTTCAACATTTTAGTATTTAATTTTTCGTCCTCGAACCGTGGAATTTCACCTTCAAATGAATTTTTCTCGAAAACGGTTAATCCTACAGTATTACAACAAGAGTACCTTTTTTATGTATTTTGACCTGGGAAATCATATTTCAAAAATAAAATTGCAAAAAAGTTAAACAGAAAAAAGTATGGAACAAAAAACTGATAAGCCCCCCCCCGTTTCGCACACCCCTGGTTAAAATAAGTACATGAAAATAACACATAAAAACGGGCCTTAGTAGGATTAGTTGACGTGCAACACCTCGTTGATATATCTCAAAGGTTTCCTCAGTTATTAAATAAAAACCGATTTTTTTAGCCACTTTCAAAGGGGCGTAGCTCCCTTATGACGCATTTTTAGACATATGTTTATAGGAACTTTTTGTCATATTTTATGATGTAGAATCATCTGTTTAAATTTACGACCCTATTTCAAATACACCGTGTATAGTATTCTATAGTATACTTGCTTCGGTTTAAAGACTATTATCAGTACATTTTTATACGAATATTAATTAACTTGCATAATTTATTAATAAAAAAGTATAAATATATGAAAACGGATAAAGAATACATTTATCAAAAGACATGTCCGAGGAGAAAGTACCATTTCTGCACGAAATGCAAAAACTGGACCAAAAAACAAACGAAGAATTGCTAAATTTAAATCATTACATTTTTGATACCTTAGAAAGGAGTCAAACATACTTTACATTTTGAGATAGTGTTGCCACATTTGGAAGAAGTGCATTTCGAAACCGAGGAATCTATGAAAGATGTCCAGCCGACTAAAATACCAGAAAAAGAAAATAAAACAAAAACAAAAAATAAAAATAAACAGGAAAAAAGTTCAAAAAAGAGTAAGGTACTTCGCCATAAAAAAAACTTTTATAACTCTACTAAGAATATTATTGTTGATTTGTGAAACAAAAAAAATTATTTATCTGTCTGCAATCGATTTTTTTGTCGAATTTTGATTTTATTATTTTAAATTACTATTTTAGTTACTCTTTACACATTTTTCTTTATTTAGGGAAAATCCAGCACGCCATATAATAAAGAAAACGAATGGTCTGTGGAGGCGGAAATGATAAATAAATATAATTTTACCACTGAAAAGTGTCCTTGGTCAAAAAACATCGTTTTTCCGCCTCTTTATATTAAGTCACCTGAGAATAATTTGAGTTGTGTTAGAGACACTTTCAGAACTACCGTTAATGTGAGGCTGATATATTTAAAGGTACACTAAAAAAAAATTTACAGTATACAATAATATTTTTTTTATTGTATGTATTATAAAAAATTACTAACTTCACACTTTTTATTTTGTAAAACAGGAATATACTATTACCCATCTTATACTTAGATAATGTTACCAACAAAAAAATCTAAAAAGGACAAAGGAAAATCAAGTAAGAAAAATGACAAGAAAAAAGGCAAGAAAAGCGAAAAAGGCACAAATCCTGCAAAATCTGATGTAATCCAAGACGACTATCCCCCTGCTGAACCTCAGGAAAAAATAGTAAAGAGAGTGACACTGGCTAACTTTTTCTGTAATCTGAAAAATGTAAATTGGAGTGACGAAACGGTGGATTTTTATTGGGCTGATAATCCGCAGGCAAATCCTGTCGCTATTCGGGTTGATGGCAGTTTAAATGTATGCCAAAAATTTCCAAATAATAAAAAAATTGAAAAATACAATTAAAAAATATTTATATAAGTTTAAAAAAATACATTAAGTTAGGAGTATGAGGAGCGAAGCCCTACTGACATGCTTTCTTCTTAAATTTTTTCTGTTTGATTTATATTTTATTTTAGGCTATTATCTATGGAGATATTAAAAAACAAAAAGAAAAGAGTGCAAAATTTCAAAAAGAAAAGAAATCTAAAAAAGGCAGGGAACAACCAATTGAAGAAGTACCAAAAACAAAGTTGGAACTGGAGACTATTAACCAAAATTTAGCACTGCAAAAACAACTGCTGCCTAAGATTTTCACTGTACAAGTTGGATTTGGCCTAAAAAGGCTTTAAAATAAAATATTGTATATTCTCATCACAAATACAGACAATCTTTTATAGTATATTACGCACCGAGTACACGAACCTAGTGCTTATTTTTTTACGAGGTAAAAAATCACTCGAAGTGAACTGAAATAGGTTTTTGTCGAGGTGCGTATACTATTTTTCCTACAACCTAACACCTAAACATCCAAAAAACGCAAAAATGGTTTTAAAATTAATTTGTCAATCTGAGATTATGTAAATAAATAAGTAAAATAAGCTGATTGTCACTTCACAACCGTTGTAATAGGTAGGGCCGGACACAGCCAGCCCTGACCCCGGAGAAACTTTAATACCGAGCCCCTTATTTTGGCAAATAAATTTCTTTGCCTCTAAAAAAAAGCTTTATCCCCTAGGAGGTCCTGGCCCCGGGAAATCTCCCCCAACCCCTCTTGAATCCGGCCCTGGTCATATACAACGGGTGGAAAATAAGCATTAACTACTAACTAGGTCGTTGTTTATAAATTAGGACAGATAATACTTATTTATGGTACTAGTGGGTAAAGTAAGATATTGCCCATGAGAAAATTAACCTGCGAGGCGTCAGGCAAGCAGGTTAATTTTCGAGAGGGCAATATCGGTTTACCCATGAGTGCCATACAAGGTTTTATCAATAAATAGCTTAGGAATTCATATTTTTATTAAAAATTTTAATGACATTTACAAGAAAATAATTTGACAAGTGACAATTGAGTGGGTAAAATAAATAATTATCCACTGAATAAAGTAAAAGCCACGCGGGGGTTATTATTGAGTTTATCTATTTAAAATAAAGCTGGTAATTGTCTTATTATCTGTATGTATTGTATAAAAGACTTTTTGATGTGGCAGAACAGTAGTTTTGGAATTAGGTAAGTTTGCTAGACTTTGGTGTTATAATGTTTAAATATATAAAGCTTATACTTTTAAAAAAATAATTTTTTATGTATTTACAACATTTAACGTTTAATCAAATTCGGTTAATTTTATTCACAGATAGGGAGTACTACCTATCTGTGAATAAAATTATATATATATATATATATATATACAGGGTGTATTTGAAATAGGGTCGTAAATTTAAACAGATGATTCTACATGATAAAATATGACAAAAAGTTCCTATAAACATATGTCTAAAAATGCGTCATAAGGGAGCTACGCCCCTTTAAAATTGGCTAAAAAAAAAACGTTTTTATTTAATAACTCAGGAACTCTTTGAGATATATTAACGAGGTTTTGCACGTGAATTAATCCTAATAAGGCCCATCTTTGTATGTCATTTTCACGTACTTATTTAAACCAGGGGTGTGCAAAACGGGGGGGCCTTATCAGTTTTTTGTCCCAAACTTTTTTCTGTGTAACTTTTTTGCAATTTTGTTTTTGAAATATGATTCCTCAGGTCAAAATACATAAAAAAGGTACTCTTGTTGTAATACTGTAGGATTAACCGTTTTCGAGAAAAGTTCATTTGAAGGTGAAATTTCACGGTTCGAGGACGAAAAATTAAATACTAAAATATCGACAACCAAAATTTTAATGATGCAATGCTATTCTACATCAAAAACTAATAAAAAAAGTTTCCATACATGTAGGTCAAAAAAATGCTTTTAAAGCTACCATAGCCCTTTAAAAATGGTGCATATTTAGGAGACCATAGGATTCATTTTTGGAAGTACCTGTATAGGAGGTTTTTTTCTTAGTTTTTAATGTACATTCGCCCTGCATCATTAAAATTTTGGTTTTCAACATTTTAGTATTTAATTTTTCGTCCTCGAACCGTGGAATTTCACCTTCAAATGAATTTTTCTCGAAAACGGTTAATCCTACAGTATTACAACAAGAGTACCTTTTTTATGTATTTTGACCTGGGAAATCATATTTCAAAAATAAAATTGCAAAAAAGTTAAACAGAAAAAAGTATGGAACAAAAAACTGATAAGCCCCCCCCCGTTTCGCACACCCCTGGTTAAAATAAGTACATGAAAATAACACATAAAAACGGGCCTTAGTAGGATTAGTTGACGTGCAACACCTCGTTGATATATCTCAAAGGTTTCCTCAGTTATTAAATAAAAACCGATTTTTTTAGCCACTTTCAAAGGGGCGTAGCTCCCTTATGACGCATTTTTAGACATATGTTTATAGGAACTTTTTGTCATATTTTATGATGTAGAATCATCTGTTTAAATTTACGACCCTATTTCAAATACACCGTGTATAGTATTCTATAGTATACTTGCTTCGGTTTAAAGACTATTATCAGTACATTTTTATACGAATATTAATTAACTTGCATAATTTATTAATAAAAAAGTATAAATATATGAAAACGGATAAAGAATACATTTATCAAAAGACATGTCCGAGGAGAAAGTACCATTTCTGCACGAAATGCAAAAACTGGACCAAAAAACAAACGAAGAATTGCTAAAATATTTCAAAGGCGAAAGAACTGGCTTCGTACAAGTTGGACCAGAAAAATGGATGCTTACTAGTGGTTGTGAGAACAGCTTGGGGGATTTCACCAGTTTTGAACCTAGGCCAGATGACGTGTGGATTTCCTCGTTTCCAAGATCTGGCAACACTGTAACGCAGGAAATTGTTTGGTTGCTTTTAAATGATATGGATTTTGAAGCTGCAGCTACTCGATATCTAGCCGGTAAGTTAAATTCACCTACTTGCTTTGATTTCGCAAAAAGTCCAAACCCTTTACTTTCCCACCTCTAAGTTTAACGTATAAATATTAGTGTACGTTACTCTCGAGGAAAGTGTTTTTCACGATCGTGTGAATATTTTACACGCCCGGCTTATAATATCGCATAAAAAATGTAATTTGAAGCATTAATAACACCTACCCACAAAAAAAAGGTTTATAACTCATATCTAGGTCTCTAAGGGAACGTTCAAGTATTACGTAACGCTCCTAGGGGGGGTGGGGGTCATTTTGGAGTGTTACGCCCATGTTAATGGTATAGGAAAATAGCGTTACAGGGGGGGTGGGGGTCCAAAATGATCAAAATTTGCGTTAAGTAATACTTGAACGTTCCCTACGGAGTATAAATAAATAAATAAACTATTAACCACACTATATTTCTCTTTCCTATTTTTTTGCGCTGAAAACGAAGAAAAAGCTAGCAAAGTACCTAGGTACCTCGCTCCCTTATTAGGCAACAGTGCTTTCAGTCAGAGTTGGCTGAATTTTGGGTATGTTATAGGTGTCCACGATCTGATCAAAAGTTTATGAGGGCACAACTCCCAAAAATCGATAATTTAGGTGTTAGACCACTTCTAAGATCTCGAGCTAGTTCGTTCAGTATTCTTTTTTGAAAAAGTTCTGGAGATCACAGGCCATTTTACTGTCAAATTCTTTTTCGAAAAACAAAAGCACATAAGAAAAATATAGTCTGAGTAATTGACTTTTTTTGTGGACCTGTGTAATTTACAATTTTGGCGAAGGTATAAGGGAAATATAGATTTTTGATTTTTCATTTATTTTTTTATTTTATAATTTTAATTTCTATCTTTTAGAAAGATTTATTTCGTTTGACCAATCAGCCACTGTACATCCAGAGTACATCAAAGATTTACTAGAAAAAAATAAACATTCTGAACTTTACCAAGACCTCATTTCCAAATACAGCTGTCAAGTCTTTAAAGTACTATCGAAAACAACCGAAAGACGATTTATTAAAACTCATCTGCCCTTCACCTTGTTGCCAAAAAATATTTTGGACGCAGGATGCAAAATTTTCTATCTGGCCAGAAATCCGAAAAACGTGGCAGTTTCTTATTATCATTTGCAACGTACTATGAGGTCGTTTGGGTATATTGGTGATTTTGAAAGATTTTGGAAATATTTTCAAAATAATTTAATTCTTTATGGTCCGTATTGGGAACACATTAAATTAGGTAATGAACAATTCCTAAAAGAACACATTTGCTGGACGTATCTGTTAGAATATACAGGGTGTTTCAATCAAAACTCCCAGTGCCGATTACTTAAAAACTAAAAGTTATATTTTAGATCTATAAAAAGCATGGTATAAGGTTTGACTATATTTTTTCATAAACTATAGCATAAAACGTCTTATGGTATAGGCATCGCGACGCTTTACATTATTTTTTCGACTCCTGGAATGTTGAAAAGTATTTTTTCCTTTATCTATCCTATGCTTTTTATAGATCTTAAATATCACTTTTAGTTTTTGATCAAATGACCCTGGGAGTTTTAACTAAAACACCATGTACTTTCGACTAAGGCCATTTAAAAATAATTTTTCAACAATGTATTTTTTTATTTTTCTTTTTTTTTTTTCTTGTATTTTAGGTTATAAAAACCGAAATAATAAAAACCTATGTTTTTTGTTCTACGAAGATTTAATTAAAGATTTTAAGGGTAACATCGACAAAATATCTGATTTTTTGGAAGTAAAGTACTCTGAAGAAAAAATCAAAAATCTTTTAGACCACATAAACATAAAAAAATTCAAAAAGAATGATTCGGTGAATTACGATATTTTGAAAGAAATGAAAATTCGAAAAGAGGGAGAGGAACCTTTTATAAGAAATGGGGTAAATGGAGGATGGCAGGAGTATTTTTCAGAGGACTTAAATACGGAAGCTAATAAATGGATTGAAGAAAATCTTAAACTTACTGATCTACGATTTCCTGAATAAAGTAACACTGAAAAAACAGTTGTGACTCCAGAAAATGTTATGTAATCATCAAAAAATATGGCAAATAACAATTATTTATTATTTTAACTCCTTCTTACATATTTAAAACAAAATATCACCTTGTATAAAAACTTAAACCTTTAATTATCATTTGATACAAACGATTTGCAGTCTACTTTAGTAAAATTATTTTTTTCCAATTCCTTTCCAATATCACCCTGTATGTCTATGGATATATTTTTATATGGCACATCTGCAAAATAAAATATTATTATTTTTAAATTTACAACACCTCCAACACCTTTTTATTTGAATAATTAGATGTGTGTATAGTATAGATAGTATAGTAATTTATTCATCCATAATATACAAAAATGTGTGAACTAATTTTCACACTAAAATTACATTAATGTAGTAAAATTTATCCAACAGAACTAAAAAATACATTATTTCTAAAAAAAAACTTACCTGATAAGTATATAATGTTTTATGAGAATTTTAGGGGTAAAAAAGTACCCATACAAAAAGTTACCCTGTATAAAAAGTAACAACAAATGTAGTTACTTATAAAGTAGATACTTACAAAATATATTTTCCGATACTATTGAGCAACTAGTGACGTTAATTTTCTTCTTTATGGCATCACAAAAAGTCTCATTTAGATTTTGATTGCTAACAACGCCACATATTTCTAAAAATACAACATTTATACAGAGATTTTAAATAAAACAGAACATGTTTTATTTTCTTCTGTCTTAATAGCAAAAAATATGATTTAATCTTGTCTTAGTAAAAAAATATCTTTAATGCTTTTTTCTTCTTTCAGATTTTTTTCAAAAATAATCTGAATTATTAATAAATATATTTGCATTGATAGTTTTAGGGGAAACCAAATTATTATGTTGGAAATAATAGTATTTTATCTACCTTTTAATTTGCCATCGAACATTTTTAAAAGCGCGGTTTTGTTGTTTGGTGTTGTTTTTGTATTATTTATTTCATTTTCCATGAAAATTCGGTTCTGTAATTTTTTGTGATTAAAATTTGTAACATTTAAGGAAAACAATTGAGCTGGAACATCTAAAATAACAAAAAAAAATGCATTTTTTTTTCTGAACCAGCAGAACAGTTGCAAGCACCTTGTCAAAACATCGGCACTAGGCGCTAATTTAAAGCGTTATGAAATAGAAAGTTGTGTAAATAGGCAACCATTAATACACCTGCGTGTTGCATAATTTATCATTATTTGAAGGTCTGTATTTCCAAAACGTTATATTCTAGCAAAAACTGTATGATATTTTTTGTAGGGCTTAAAATGAGCTTTCATTTAAAATATAATTTTTTGACATCGGTTTAAAAATAAGTGAGTTATACCATAAAAACATTTTACTGCTTTAAACGCTAATATCTCGAAAACAATGTAAATTTGTTTACAACATTTTTTGAGCAGTTTAAAAAAAAATTTCATATGTGCTAAATTAATAAAATACAATAATAATTATATTAATTATAACCAAAAAACGCTAAAAATAGGATTTTACCCCATTCTTACCCCCCAAATCTAATCAGCTCTTCGAAATACGATAAGAAATAATATGCAAAAAACCGCTTCTGGATATCTTTTTTAGAAATGGAGTTATCGAGTTTACACCCAGACAGACAGACGGACGCAATTTTTTTTTTTCACTGATTTCGACTCAGAAAGTTCTAAAACGTCGAGGAATATGAAAAAAAAAAACATGGTCATAGATTTTGACTCTCAATACATCGACACTCTTAGTAGTACTAAGTGCCGATGTAAAAACAATATTTTTGGATATGTACATTTACTTACGTATATTGCAGTCTCCAAGAATTTGTTCTCCTTTAATTCTGAATCTCAATCCAGATAAATTTGAATTTGAATTTTTTCTATAAACCAGTTCTTCTGTCGTTTCTGGTAGATCAATTTGAACTTAAAAAACAAATATTAAGTAAACATCAAAATTATTTAACCATAATAAAACCCTATTTAAATATATTTATTTAATCATAATTTTGAAAAACAAAAATCAAAATTTAAAAAAGTCCAAATTTTTTTGAAGTAAAAAATACGCAAAAGTTATAAGTTATTATTAAATGCAAAACAGACTAAAAATCTGTTTAAAAATTGTGAAGCTTTTAAAATATTTAAAAGTATAGACAATATTCCAAGGGCCCACAGGTGGGCCATGAACCCGGAGTCGGCGCCTGTTACCAAGCAACCCACCACTTAGTCAGATGTCAGACCTGTTATGAGTTCAGGGGGGCCATGCCCCCGGACCCCCCGGAGTCGGCGCCTATGCTTCTAGATGTAAAAAATAGTTGTTTATGGTACTGGTGGGTAAAGTAAGATATTGCCCATGAGAAAATTAACCTGCGAGGCGTCAGCCAAGCAGGTTAATTTTCGAGAGGGCAATATCGGTTTACCCACGAGTGCCATACAAGGTTTTATCCAATAAATAGCTTGGGAATTAATATTTTTATTAAAAATTTTAATGACATTTACAAGAAAATAATTTGACAAGTGACAGTTGAGTGGGTAAAATAAGTAATTATCCACTCAATAAAGTAAAAGCCACGAGGGGGTTATTATTGAGTTTATCTATTTAAAATAAAGGTGGTAATTGTCTTATTATCTGTATGTATTGGATAAAAACTATATTCCAACTTTTTAATTGCGTTGAAATGGACTGAATAAAAGTAGATATCCGTATTACCTCATGTATTAACTCACCGGATTTACCGGACAACAAGCCGCAATACATCGTTCCGGCGATTGTTAAAGATTCTTCAGCACACACCAAATCAAACGTTTCGAAGGTCAGGTTCACTTTACAAACATCCTGCGAATAATATTTATAAGTTTTAATTACACTAGTTTACAAATTTTAATTTTTTTATGACGCCATAATCTATCGATTTTAACTACGAATTTCTCGCCTAATACAAGGCCAAATTTAGAAGAAAAAAAGTTACTGTAATTGCAGATTTATTACTTTTTTAAAACTAGTGCTTTTAAAGTATCATTGTTCTTATTACCTTGTGAAATTTCTTGATTTTCATCGAGCATGTTGCCGAATTAAGTCCATAAACGTCAATCATAAATTTTTCCGTCTCATAAACCCTATCACAATTCTCAGCCATGTGGGATTGAGGGGGCAAATAGGGGAGCGCCGGGGGCGAATATGGGGGCGCCACTCTCGGTTTAATTGGAAAGTTCATATCTTGACAGGCAATTTGCTCGAAAGTTCCGGAAAATCCGCGACCACAGGAAAATTGCTGTTCACTTGTCACGAATCTTGATTCTATGTAATCAGTGTGTATTAAATCAATGGTGGCTGGAAAAACAACATTTTTGTTTGAAAAAAAAGTGCAAACCTTTTGTATTTTTTCTATATATTTTTGTTAGCGCTCTATAAAAAAAGATGAGTACCTTCAAAAAAGTACTTACACATGGAGTTGTGAAGACTAGTTCCACAGTATCTCAGATTGTTCCATAACATATAGGAATTTTCGCAGTTGAAGCTGTTTTGCAGCTGAAAATCATTCATAATTATTTGGATACCGCAATACCCTGGTTGCCTGATAAATCTAAAATAAAAAAAATTAAATCGAGAAATAAAGATGAAAATGTTGAAAAAAAAATATTTTTTTTTTCGTTAAAAAATACCAGTAGGTTTGGATCTTGTATATGCTATTATATTATTGGCACTAATTTTTTCTTACCTATAGCAAATATTCGTATTTCCTGGATAATAGAAAGGATATCCAGGACTTCTAAAATATCCTCTAACATAACCCAACTGTACACAATTATTATCTGGAGATCCAAAGTTATTATTATTATTATTATTGTATGGATTGCGGTTCCAATTAAAATTGTTATTACCATTATTATTATTATTATTATTAGAATTTATATTCCAACTGATATTATTATTATTACCATTATTATTAATATTTTGAGTAGGACATTTTAAATTTTCCCCATACAGTTGCATCAACTGCGTAAGCTGATTAGTATTCCAGGTAATACAATTGTTTATGTTGTTTGTTTCTGATAAAATATTGTTTATATTTGACGTGTAAATGTATGTAGTTTCTTCGATGTCTATAACAAAATGGTTAGTAAGTTATTTTTAAACTATTTTAGATAATTACTCCTCACAATAAGAAATGTTAGGTGTACAATTTTTCGGGAAATTAATTAACAGGCTATGAATACAAAGAAAAAACGAATTCCTTGAACCAAGGACACGTGTCTATGATATATTCAAAGTTATATTTACTTGTTTTAAGGGTAGGATTTCTTCGAAACAAAGTCAATGTTCTTAAATGAAGAGCACGGGTTTTCGAATGAAGATCCGCACTCTTCAATCAAGGACATTGACTTTGGTTCAAAAAAATGCTAACCTTGAAACAAGATAATATGGCTTTGAACATATCCAAAGAAACTTGTCCTTGGTTCAAGGAATCATTTTTTTCTGTGTTGAAAAAGCCTATAAAAAATTTGATATTTTTTGTCAAACTTGTTATGGTCGTCTATGATCAAGTTCTTTTTATTATAACTGATATTACATACCCTTTCGTTGTTGTGTTGGTGAAACATTCTCAAAATCTTCAGGGAACCCAAAAAAATACACGCTTTTAATAATTTTGTTTGGAGTAGGCTTATGATAAATGTCATTGTCATCTAAAACGTCAGTTCTTTCATTTATTAAGTTTATTCTTTGCTCAAATGTTGATTGGTCGTGTTCAGGCCAAGCCACCTTGTTTTTCTGGTCGTTGTAGAAATGGAATGGCACTGGGTCTATTTCATAACTTTGGAGTTCAGGAGTATTTTCAGGTTTGTACCTTTTTGGGCATTCGTCTTGAATTATTTCCAGTAAGAAACCTGAGAAAAAAATAGAAAGAATTATATGTGCTCTTACTTTTATATAAAAAAAAAAACATTTTTTTTATTTTATTTTAATACCTAGCCGTAAAGCCCCTTCTTCGCACGGATTATTTAAAAACTAAAATTAGTTCTCTCTTTACTAATCTTGTTTAATAATTTCCCCGCAATCAAAGGGTTAAGAGAGTCAGTTCTTTTTTTATTTTTAGTTTTTTTTTCTTCAATTTTTAGATTTTTTTGAGGGGTTGGGGTGTTTAATTTTTTTTACCAATTGGAGAGGTTAGGGGGTCGGATCTCAAGTTTCATATTTTTGCTAGGGTGGCATACTAAATTTTAAGTTTTCAGCTATTTAGAAGTTTTTTTATAAGTTTTTCTCCCCTTTTTCTGTGGTCGTGGGGGGATACTCCATTCACATATTAAAGTATCTACTTGCTCTAGAAGTATGTTTAATAATGTTTTTCCCATTTGGGGGGCTTAGGGGGGTCGAACGTCACGTTTCGGATTATGTTTTCTGGGGATACTTCATGTACATATCAAATTTATAGCTATTCTAGAAGTGTGTTTAATGTTTTTTCCCTAACTGGGGGGTTAGGTTAAGTGGTTGGCGCATATACAACTATTTATTGTTGTATACTATAACCTAATTTTTATTAATTACACAGTTTTTTCTCTTTTATATTTTAGATAAATTTACTTACCAGTGTTGAACGGTTTTCTCGAGCTAGTTGTGAAAAACTTAATAATTTTCACATTTTCCTCGAAAGGTGATATTAGTTTTAGATCTAGATGGCAGCCACAAATGTATTTTCCGTCAATATTTAAGAAGCCTTCAGGACAGTTGTAATTTTGGAAACCGAGATTAAAAAATAATGCGTTGATTCTCAGTCTGCAGATATTATTGTTTGCTTTTATGATTTTATATGAACAGTCGGTGGGAAAGTTTAAACTAAAATAAAAAACAAAGAGAAAAAAAAAATTATAAAAAAATATTTTTTTTAACGAAAAAGAAATGAAAAAACAGTTCTTAAAAAAATGCGCTCTAGAGTTATCCTGGTCACAAATTTTCCAGATAGACAGACAGATAGACCGAGAGACACAATTTTTTTTACGGAAATCACCTTTTTTGGATATAAAACGTCAAGAAACGTAATATTTTTTTTTTACTAACGCAAATGGGAATAAAAATACCTTTACACTTACCTATATGGGAAATTAGGTGACGTGATAATTATTCTCTTAGAATTGTACACTGTCTGACAACAAAATTGGTTGTTAGTCTGATTATGATTATTTGGATTATTATTTACCGTCCCTGGTATAGTATTAACCGTAGTCGGGTTAAAGTTTACCGTATTCGGGTTAAGATTACCCGTTCCCGGATCAAAATTCGTTGTTCCAGTAAAATTTTTCTTATTTTCGTTTTCCGGTGTGTCAAATTCATTTGGATTAACGTTGCAGGGAAATCTTGTTACCAAAATTCTGTATCCTCTTCCAGAACCATCTTGATCAGTTTTTAACCTCAACTGCAAAGCTCCCAAGGTGGAAAAGTAATTTTTTACCCCTACTTTGTTTCCACACAAGGCATCCAAAGTACCTATTTTTAAAAACAAAGATTCTAAATCATTTGGTAAAATGACTTTTTAATTTTTTTTCAAAAGTTATAGGATTTACAAACAAACAACTGACAAACAAAGCAGCTTTTTCAAATTTTCTCAAAGTTTCATGACATTCTAAATTCAAAAACACAAAAAAATACCTATTTCCAATCTATCCTTTACGCAACCTTGTGATTTTTCCAAGTTAAAGTCCAAAAATTGAAAGTTGAAATATGTAGGGCAATAAGGTCCTTTTATTAGGTACGAGCAATCGGAATTTGGTGGATAGGCCGAAGGATAGTTCTTGGTTTCGATAACGAATTGTTTTTTCGAAAAAACGTCCCCACATGCACTGCTAAAAATGTTAGCACTAGTTTTCAAGGTATTCACTGACTCTACATTTGGATTGTTGTAAGTATAGGTAAAAATTGATTTTACTTTTATTATTAATAGTAATAAACTAAAACAATACATTTTGTTGAAACTGAAACTGAATAATGAAGCCTCATTTTGTCAGCAGAAGAATTTTAAAGATCTATTGTAGAATTCTAGAAGTGGGCTAAGAAGACAAAAGGGAAAAGTTTGAAACGGGTATCTTCATGTCCCTTTGCCACCACGTTATTTACAGACAGACAGACGAACGGACAGACAAAGTAGCATGGCGAAGTTGCATTAAGGGGGGATAATAGCACATCAATGCGATAATATCAATGCACTCAGACCAAAGACCCTCTGTACATACTAAGTTCTGTGGAACACCGGCTTACAATGACTTCTGCTACCTAGCTCAATCTAAGGCATTTGCGCAAGTAGAATTTAAAAATTCATGATTATGTCGCAAAGAGAGCAGCCTTACTGTACAGTCGGCCACAAATCTCGATGCCACATTGCATTATGTAAAATTGTCTTCAACCACGGAGACTCGAACCTACGTTCTGGCCAACCGAATTAAGTACTGAACGCTTAACCGCCTTATACCGGGTGTCCCACCACGTTCTGGCCAACCGATTAAGTATTGGACGCTTAGACATCGTTTGGAAGTAAATTTCTCAGAAAAATTATAGATATACCGGGTGTCCCACCAGGTTCTTGCCAAGCTATATCTCCGTTATTTGAAAAGATACAATTTTTTTGCAAAAAACAGCGTGAAATTGGAGCTATTGAAGTTTTTATTTAGTTTTTTTATTTTTTTATCTTTTTAAATAACGGAGATATAGCCCGTCTAAAACCTGTGGGACAATATTATAATAAATAATAGTTGTTAATTGGAGCCCCTTTAAGAAATAAGATACCACGATAAAATGGGGGGGTGCTATTTGAAAAACAAGTTGGTGGTGGTTTCAAGGGTGGGTAATCAAGGGATAGTTTTGGATTCAATAGCTCCTATTTAACGCTCTTTTTTTGCAAAAGTTTCTATCTTTTTAAATAACGGAGATATAGCTTGACAAGAACCTGGTGGAACACCCGGTATATCTATAATTTTTCTGAGAAATTTACTTCCAAACGATGTCTATGCCGACAAGCTGTTGACTTAAAAAAAAATTATTTTTTATAAAATATAATGACACTAATTAATTATATAATTATAATTAGATAAATTAGTTTTTTCCCTTTTTCCCTCTCGTCACAATGTATGTATTTAAAACAAAGGCTTGTTAGCATAGCACATCCGATGGGAAGTTTATATATTTGGTAATTATGTAAAGACGTGAACTCATAGACCGTAACTATTATTTGCGCTTATCTGTTTATCTATTTTATCTCTAACCTATTAGCATATTTTTACACCTAACACTGGCTTACTTTTTATTTTTTTCCAGTATTTTTAGTTTATCTTATTTTTTTCGGGAAGAGCAATGCAAATTCAGGAGTGCTTTGTACACATAAAAATATTTTTTTAAACTCTGATATTATTTATTTTTTTTAAGTTATACCGTCATTACATTTTTTTAACTTTTTATAGAGAACTTAACAAATAAAAGCTGATGATAATAATAATATATATTATATAAGTTTTTTATTATTATTTATATGTGTACAATACATTCCTGGAGTTTGGTCCATTCCTCCCGACTCACTCATGTATTGATTTTTTCTCTTAATATTTAAGAATATTTTTAATATAAACTTTTTTTCGCAATATCAAAATCATATTTTTTTAGATTTGTAAACCAGCGTTATTTTTATCACTTCTTTTTATAAATAATATTAACGTTACAAAGTTAATATTCTTTATTCAGTATCAATGTCATTTTCTCAAGGACAACATTTTTTAATATTTTTATTTAATACTAGCCGTTTTACCCGTTCTTTGTCCGGGAGCCTTAAAATATTTTTTTTAAGTTTTATATTTAGCGTCTAAATTTTTATACGCCATCAGTAAAAATTGATGGATCTCTCTTAATAAGTCCCAAACGAAGCAATATATCAAAATTCTACAAAACTAAATTCTACGTATTTTGAGATTATAAATTTTACTCCAAATTATTCAAAATTCTAAAATGTAAAATAAAAACTATGAATATAAAGATAGAGTTTATTTTATTTCAGATAAATATAATACATAATTTTTACATAATTTCAAGTAGCTACATTTTCTACGACAGTCTTTAAGTAAGTCTTATCTACACACAGAAAAAAATTTAGTAATAATTTTCAAACAATAACATAAAACATAAAAAACATAAAAAAAATAAAAATAAATGTAATTGTTTAATTTTGTAGAAATTACATTTATACCTCTACAAACAAGTAGTCTAAGACCTGGTGACCATTTTTATTTCATTATTTTCTCCGGGCTATATTTTCTATATGTCTTAAAGTACATTCAAATTAAGCTATTTTCAAATCGGGTTCCTTTGAATGCTAGAACCCACGAAAAGGTGGTGAAATGAGGTCCCCGAAAAATATATTTTTAACTTACCGAGTCAAACAAATTACATTTATTACATTTAGATTAGTCTATTTTCACAGTTTTACACAATTATTCAGAGGCTAAGGGTCAAAAAAGGATATTAAAAACTTTGTCTGACATATGTCAACACTAAAAATACGAATAATTTTCATTTAATAAAAATGTCATTTCATATATTCTCATTTCTTTAAAAAATTAGATATCACATATTTGAAAAGCACTTTTTAAAGACCCCTTGGCCCCAGAATTATTGTGTATAACTATGAAAGCTTAATCTGAATGTATTAAATGAAATGTATATGACTCGGAAAGTTAAAAATAGATTTTGTAGTAGCTCATTGCCATAGCTTTTGGAGCTTTTAGCACCTAAAGGAACCGGATCCGGAGTCTAGCAATTTGAAAATAGCTTAATTTGAATGTACTTTAAGACATATATAAAATATAGCAGGGAGCAAATAATGGAATAAAAATGGTAACCAGCTCTCCTAAAGGATTAAGGTTCTTTTTTAATAAAAAGCCCCCCAAATAAATACAAAATTGTACAAATAAATAATGAATTCTCAAAAATTTATTGACACACTTTTGTAAGAAAGTGTAAGGTGGAAGCATATCATTTTTACTTTGTTTTAAAACAGTTATTATTTATTTACAAGTAATTTTTACGTCAGTAAACAATGAAAAAAAAATTTTGTAGCGTATCAGACAAAGTAAATAGTTCCTACGAACACCTTTCTTCGAAATAGATAACTAAGAGAATAATAAAACATCCAGGCCGGAAACCGTGGATACTCTGGTTCGAATCCAGACTCAAACCTTATATTTTTTCTCTAATTTACTCTTTGTCCGATTTTTAGTTATTACTCTAACAATTTTCTTGGGTCGTTATTTACTTCCCTACGTATCGTATGTGGGTGTAAATGGATTTTGCAGTCCGGCGTCGGTTACAGAATTGTATGTTTTTGCCCCGGTTGCCCCCCCGGGTGTCGTGCATGGCTACCAGAAGGCGAGAGACGTCGTCTTTTGTCGGTTGACAAAGGTACATAGTTTCTGCGTGATACCTGAAAAAAATAATAAAATAAAACAAAAAAAAAATACTAACGCAACAACTTCCCATGTTATGCTAGGGAAAGTAAAGTATAGATATAATATTTAAGAATACTTGTAAAATCTCCCGATTTTTTCTGATTATCTATGTTTTCCACACCACTGGACATCCCGTAAACTTATACGGTTTTCAAATAATTTCTTCTAATTTTCTAATTTAGAAGTTGGCATTTTTAGATTACCAAACATAATGAGTTAATTATAAAAATCTTAATTAAGTGTCCACTACAATAAATAATATAAACTGTGCCGAAGAAATATTAAGCTCTCACTGTATGAACTTTTACTATATATCTTTATGTACATCTATAGATGTCATTATTAAACATTACTAATTAACATTAAAGTAAATTTTCTGTGTGTTGTGACAATTAGTATATATTTTAAATAATATTTAATTAAAGCAAATCGTGTTTAAAATATTAAAATATGAAATACAGAATAATTTGATATTCTATTCTATTCAACTTTAATACTGGATATTAATATAATGCAGTTTAACGCTCTGATGCTCATCTAAATACTAATCGAAAAAAAAAATTACTTTCTTTAACTGTCATCTGTGTTTCTTATTTGTTATTTTTTTTTATTTATTCAGTACTTATGCCATTGTATTAATTTTATATAAAATTACACCTTAAAAAATGGTACTCTCTCAGAGAACTAAATTAAATTTTACGAATACGGTCCTGGAAATCGCAACTAGTTACCGACCTTTGTTAATAACAATAAAATAAAAATTACCTGGCAGGGTTTTGTCTTTTCCATGGATATTTTCTGTACAATCTAGATCGCTTTAAAGGTGTCGATGCCAAATTTTTATCGTTTTGGACTATTTCAGTTTCGGATGGAGAGTTTTCAACGTAAATTAATGGACTTTGGTCATTTGGCCAGGGAAGCATTAGCAATTTTGTTAAAAGACTGCTAATTTGGTCTATGTTGGCTTCTTCTTCTGTTTTCATATGAAAAACGTTTTGATCTGAAATAAACAGATGAAGTTAACTTTTTTGTAAAAAAAAGGATGATCGAGTAAAGAATAGAGCGCTTACGTCAAAATGGCATCGTATTAATATTAAATTAATATTTCAAAAACGCTTCGACATAGAGACTTGAAATTTTGACCAAAAGTTTCTTGCTACGTTGAACATTTTTGGTCCAAAAGTGTCAAAGCGTTCTTGAAACATCGTAGTGTAAAGTTGTTTTGCAAGCGACCTGCACCATAAATACACTATATTTTTCAGTTTAAACCAATTAGACCATCGAAAAGGACTGCTCTGAAGTTGGCGGTCACAGTTGACTAGATCATGATATCTGAATTCCTAAAACTATAACTTACCGTCATCTGGGGCATCTTCGGCAATAACATTTGGCGAATAAACATTGTAAGCATCGTGGAGGGGCTGCCCCGCAGATAAATTCAGGCCCCAGAGCAGCAAAGCGGACGCAAAGTGCCACTCCATTCTCTACCTATTTATTGAAAAAGAAAAAGTTAATAAAAAAATATACAATAATTGTAATTATTACTATTCACAAACCATAGAATATATGTACTGGCGAGAGACGACCACTGACGCAGAGCCTTTACTGTTTGCAAATGCTATAACGCGTGCTGAATTTTAATATATTTGACATATTTTAACTTTCTATGTGCTTGTTTGTTATAACGTTTTTAAGCTTGAAGTTGATTAATAGCTGAAACCGTTTGCTCTAAGAATAAACATCGTCACTTTAACCAATAACTAGTCAGTATTTCGTTGATCTTTAAGGCCAAAAAAATATGCGTAGGTATTTGACGTATCTTCTCGATGCTTTATTGTGATCTAATTTCAATGTTTACAAATTTCTTAAAATAAAAGTCCAAACCTTTTAATTATTCGGTTTTTCAATTAATTAAAAAAATAAATTAATACTGCTTGCTACCAATAAAACAATATAATTATTTGTAAACACTTATATACCTACGGTTTCTTTGCATATCCTTTATGTCAACATGTTTTTCATTAAGAAAATCAGAAATGTGTGGGAAATATAGTATAATCTGAATGTAATACCTACCCTGATAACATTTTTTTGTATCAAACATATCAAACACGTTTGGATTCCACGTGTTTGAACGAATTTTGTGCAAGGTTGCGTCCGCCGGATTTGAATTTTGTACAAACTGTTTAAAAGGCAGTTATATTCTATTTTGCATAAACTTTGTGCAAATTTACGGAATTTGCCGAGCATTACCGAGCTTTACCGTTCAAATAAAATCCAATATGGTTGCCTGCTGTAGTACAGTGTGTAACAAAGAAAGAGTATTTGTCAGTTTTTGAGCTAATCTGTGGATATATCAGTGAGAAACTAGTAAAAACAAAGAAATTAAAAATTATTAAATTGTGATGGTTAGTCCAGAGTTTGGACTACAGACTAAATCTTCCTAGAAAATATCTATATTTGCTAAAAAGAGAACCCTTTTCGATAAGAAACAGCCTTTTTCTAATGCTTTTTGTGTACAAGTAATAATATAAGTAGAAAATGTCGAGTACGTTAATTTACTTCAAAATTAAACAGACTGATTTTAAATCAAATATTTTTTAATAATACCTAGTTTTTTTTTGTTTGATTGTTTTTATTTATAAACATATGTTTTTATTTAAAAAAATTGTCTTTTTACTCTTGGTTACAATAGCAACTGGGCTGCTATTTTTATGGTTAAGATGGCAGGTTAAGTTATCACAGAAAAAAATCCAAAATTTCAAACAGTTTGATCAAAATTCTTTGAAAACGGCGGTCAGAACCTTGTACAAACTCCATTCAAACATTTTTATCAGGGTAAATGTAATTACATAAATTTCTATCTATCCCTACCCCCTCCATGGGAGCAACCCTGGAAAATGATCACCAGCAGTCCGACTATTACAATTACTTGTGTATATGTAACTTTCTCGTAAAAGCAATTAAATTAACCCAGACGCAACAGATCTTAAAATGCAGTACCTATATTTAATGTAATAAAATAATAATTTTATATGTCTAGCCGGTTTATATATCCTGAACTTTTTATAGGTTATGATAGCATTTAAAATTGGCTATCAACTGTAAATGAATACACTTTAAATGTGATTAATTTCAGACACATTTATATAAATTCCCACTTAATTTTAATGCTCGTTTTCATATTAACCAAGTAGTAGTAAGCGCAGAGTGGGATAAAATAAAAATTCTTTTTCTTTTTCTTTTAAATTGTACACCACCCATAACTTTTGAACGGGATGAGATAAACACTTGAACAAAAACTATCAGTTGTAATATTTTAATTTTAAATGGCACCCTAAGTCTTGTGATACATCATTTTAAAGAGAATTAATTTTTCTATTTAGCCCTGAACTATTTATTTTTTAAAGATATGTATTTTTTTCTTCACAATTGGTAAAATTATTTTTGGATATTTTGCACAAAATGGCCGGGTAATTAATACAAGATGTATTATCATTTTAACACTAAATAACATTTTCAAGCAAAATTTTCAATATTTATGCACAATACATTAAAAATTTAAATGATTTTAAAGCAAAATATCTTCAAATATATATTTTTTTTAATTAACTACACAGTTTTACAGCTAACCTCATTAAAATAATAAATAACACGACCAACGTTGCCATTTAAAACTTTGTCCCCCCTGGCGTCACCTTATGGAATAAAAAAAATAAAAATTATTGCAAATTATAGTTTTTGTTGTATGATATGCACATTTCGAAATTTAAGTTTATATTCCATCCCGTTCAAAAGTTGCGAGGGTGTACCATTTAAAAGAATAACCCTTATTGTATTAAAAAAAATATCCTAAACCCGATGAAAAATTATCCAGAAAAAATATTTCTCGAGTAAAGCATAAATGTGACACAATATCAAGGTATGCCAGCATCAAATTATTATGACATCAAAGAAATATTTGACTATACAGGGTGTTTTTTTTATAGAGGTACTAAAAACAACTATTAATAACACTCTGTATAAAAATATACGTTAAAATATATATAACTTCGTGATTTTGGGATGTCAGGTTATTTTGGCACACCTATGTTTTTGTGGACCTTCGTGAACAAAAAAAAATAAAATTAAAAAAAATCTAAGCAAAAATCAAGACCCTACCGAAATTTTGCCAAAAAACAGTCCTAACCTAAAACATTGAATAAAAATAGATGCTCCAGATGCAAAGTGTTTATCTCAAAGCATTCAAGACGTGTGATTTTTTTTGTTTGTTTTATTTTATTTGTATTTGTTATTTTTTAATCTTGTTTTTGGAATTTGTTTAGAAAAGATAACTCTTCTTTGTAAAATTTAACCATTGGAGAAAGTCATATTATTTTATTGGAAGCATTTTAAATTTTTACCATTAAAAAAAAATTTCAAAAAAAAAATAAAAAAAAATAATTAAAAAACTCACCCTTATTCGATTATAAAAATATGTAACACAAAAATTGCACTTGTCGTAAACTCTTTGGGAATGCTACTATTTTCGAGAGGGTTGAGATGAGATTACGATATGCGGAATCCAGTGTGCCATGCCGTCCTTTTATAGTCTTCAGTTGCGCGATGGTTTTCATGTAGGAGGATCGGGTCCTTTTCGAGGAATATGTCCAAGCAACAAGTTCCCCGCTGAAATCTCTTTTTCATGAAACTGCAATTTCAGCTTGTTGATTCTTCAGCTTTTCACTGTTGTCTTGCGGTTAGATTAACATACAATAATGATTTCACAGGTCTACAAAGTGAAAATATCATCATATCACATAGGGTAAAAACCGCTAAAAAATTATAATGTAATTATCATCCCAGACAACGTTTTAAAACGAAATTTCACCTATTTAAAAATATAAAAATGACTTAAGCTCCGTCCACAGGCTCGCATAACTATAAACATAACGTTATAATAAATTTGATTTAATCACCTTTAAACTATTTTAAGTTTTGATTTGGTGTGTATATGACCTACTATACTATTATTAGGACTATAATAGGACTTTAAAATTTGAAAAAGTAGTTTTTCTTAAAAAATTAAAACCTATACCCACCAAACCAAAACCTAAAATAACCTTATAGTTGTGCGTACAAGACACATGAGTTATATTAAGCCAATCAAGGCATCTTTATATGTTATGTAATATGGTTATGCGAGCCTGAAGACTGCGCTTTAAGGCATATCCACAGGCTTGCATAACAAGCATAGTACATAAGAATACGATGCCGTGATTGGCATGATTTGTCGTCATGTATCTTGTAAACCAATCACGGTATCGCATTCTTATGTACTATGCTTGTTGTGCGAGGATGTGAATATGCCTTTAAGTTCCACATTAAAGCACCAAAAATAGGCTCTCATAACCATCATACAAGGATGCCGTTATTGGCTTGATTCGACGTCATATATCTTGTACTCGGCCCTAGTAGAAAATGAACGTTAGATAAATGTCTTTTTCTAACGCGTTTTTAATGTCCCGATTTCTGACGTAAGATTTTCTAACGTTAGGTGCCTTACATCAGAATAACGTTTATTTAAGGTTTGCTAAAGCTCCTAAAGTTAGATAATTAGATAATTCCAACGTTGAACCCTAACGTTAGGCATCTGACATTCAAACCACATTTATCCAAAGTTAGATCAAGTCGTTCTAACGTTATTTTCCACCAGAAAGGCTTATATGTTATGTTTATGGTTATGCGTGCCTGTGGAAGGCGGCTAAGCTTAAATTGTTTGTAATATTAAAGGCAGTTGTATATTATTAGTACTATAAATATTACTTTACCATCTTAAATGGGTAATAGACCAATTATCTTTTTGAATAGATTTATTCTAAGTAGATCTAGCAATCGTGTTTCATATAAAACAAAATAGATTCGTTTTAAAGTCAAAGGTTTATAGGGAAAAGCGTTTAAAAGTAAAAAAGTCTTTTCTTCTGTGTAATTAAAAATTGTTTTGCAGAAAATGCCTTTTAGCACCATGTATTTTCTAATAATAAATTATCTCTGAATAAAAAGATTAATATTGTCTGTGAAAAATTAAATTAAAAATTTGTTTTTTTTATGATGGAAGTAAAAGTTAGTGACCCAAAAAATGACCGGGGTAAATGGGCGAATAAAACTGAGTTTCTACTTTCGTGTTTGGGATATGCAATTGGGATTGGGAATGTGTGTCGTTTTCCCTACATGTGTTACAGAAGTGGGGGAGGTAAGTGAAAATTTACACCAGTGATGTATATACAAACAATTAAAAAGAGGGTCTTCAAAAATACACTTTATTTCAAAAATACCTAATTAAAATTTTTTTTATTATTTTAGTTTTTTTTTTATTTTTTTGTTTAAGGTGCCTTTCTAGTCCCATATTTATTGATGTTATTTACATGTGGAATTCCTTTATTTTTTATGGAAACATCATTAGGACAATTTTCCAGTACTGGCATTTTAACTTTATTTAAAATATCACCGCTTTTCAAAGGTAAAGACAATAAATAGATGGCTCACAAATGCAAATCTATTCAATAGAATTTATATTTAAACGATTAAAGTCTAAAACATTTTGTTCGATAAGAGACAGAGATGATTCTTGATACTGAAGAGCCTCAGAAGCGCAAAACTTCAGTCTACCAATACTAATAGTAATTGAATTTAATTTTACAATTTTGCTTAAGATTAAAAATTATTTTTTTAATTTTTTTTGTAGGAGTGGGATATGCCATAATGGTAGTAAATTTAATTGTTTCGTCTTATTTTTCGACTATAATTGCATACCCTGTATTATACTTAACGTATTGCTTTGAGCAACATCTACCATGGTCACATTGTAATAATCCTTGGAACACAAAAAATTGTACTGAGGTAAGAAACTTGACAATTTTCTAATCCCAGTAATTACTCCCATATAGCAAACAATATCCCCTGGATATCCTCTCAATGTCCTCTCAATGTCTCATGTCCCGGGACATTAGTCGTATATCCCAAGGATCCCTGAGGGAAGGTAGTACTTTTTGAAAAATTTATGATAAAAAAGGAAATATATTTCGTAGATAAGTTATTAATTATGTACAAATGGGTATTAAATAGTAATGCTTTTATTATTTTTTTGCAAAACTATTAGCTTACATTTAAATAACCTGTGCAGCTGTGCAAGTTGCTAATAGCAATATTTCACAAAAAAAATAAAAGCAATACTATTTGATAGCCACTTTCGTAGGGGACAGTTGTACATAATTAGGTGCTATCTTTAGGACAGACGTACAGTATATCCTCAGAACATACCTTCGGGATATTTTTGGGATTTACGGCTCGAAAGTCGCTCGGCTTCCTGTTTAGTAACAAAGTATATCTTGAGGATGTCCTACGGATATCTATAGACGAAATCGTATATCCTGGGGATGTCGGAAATCCCAAAACGGATATTCTGGGGATATTCTGGGGATATCCATTGTATGAACCTGTGCTATCTGGACTGTGACATACGGTATAATTTTAGGTTAGTGAATTCATAAATTCTGGAAACATAACCGTAAATATTACTCAAGGGTCAAATAAAACTCCTGCTGATGAGTTTTTTCAGTAAGTACGATAATTTTAAGTGTGAGGCGCTGTTTAAAATGAAAATTCACGTATTTTTCTCTATGTTATCCCGAAAAATAACTTAAGGGGTTCAATACCTAGCTGGCTCCGAAAAATTAAGGATTTTTTTCAGATATGTAATCACAACTTTATTCGAACGACCTACAAAATATCAAACAGTATATGTTTCAATGTGTTTGTGAAAAAAATTTTATTGAAAAATTCGGAAAATTGTGGAAACCATGGCCCTTTCCCCGAAACGCCTTTTTTGCAGTGACCACGATTTCTCGAAAACCAATTAATCGATCAATCCGAAATTTTTGGTGTTGTTCCTAATTACAATATCTAGTTCGTGTACGAAGGGCACGGACTAGGTATTGTAATTAGGAACAACACCTAAAAATTTCAGATTTTTGGGTAAATTGGTTTTCGAAAATCGTGGTCACCGCAAACGATAGGCGTTTCGGGGCAAGGGCCATGGTTTCCACAATTTTCCGAATTTTCCAATAAAACTTTTTTCATAAACACATAGCAACACAAACTATTTGATATTTTGTAGATCGTTCGAATAAAGTTGTGATTACATACCTGAAAAAAATCCTTAATTTTCCAGAGGTATATAACCCCTTAACCTCAACTTCACAAAATTCTTGTCCGGGATCTTGTCTCATACATTTTGTAACATTTTTTAACTTGTATATTTCAACTTTTCTAGTCGTCAACTTTTAAAAATATCAGACTCAATTGAACAAACAGGATCAATAGTTTGGCCACTTTTCTATTGCAACACATTTACATGGATCGTGGTATACCTGTGCATGATGAAAGGTGTGAAATCTGTTGGAAAAGCGGTATATTTTACAGCTACATTTCCCTTCTTCATATTGCTTGTGCTTTTCGTTAGGGGAATTACCCTTCCCGGGGCATGGAAAGGCATCCAGTTTTATATTTATCCGCAGTGGCATCAGCTTTCTAATTTAAAGGTAAAATACCGTCATCCGGGGTTAATTAAACTACTGGGGTAAAGTGAGTTAAAGGTTTATTCAACTAAAGTTTGTCAAGCAGGCACAAAGCTTATGAGAACCACGTGATCAGACCACTGCCGATGGATCGGCAATGGTCTCAAAGCGTAGTACTCATTAAATCAGGCCTGCGCGCGAAAAATTTTGTGGACGAACCTTTGATTCACTTTTCCCCGGTTTACGGTAGGTAAGAACATTTTTTTTCTAACAAATACGAGCGATAGAGGGGCCAAAAAAACGCGTCTTTAAAAAGTTTAGAAGCTTTTTGCTGCACAGTTTTTGGAGAAATGTGTTATGTTGAAAAAAAAATGTTTAAAAAAAAACTTTATTAATATTAATAAATATTATATTAATATGGATTTACTTATGGAGTATATTTATTAAAACTGCACTATTGTATCACGATGAAATTGCATTTTCTTAAAATTTAATTTACTACATCACTGATCATCACATCAGAGATAATTGTTGCTTCTGACTACATCGAGTGAAAATTAATAAAGTTTATTTGTGCTAAAGTAATTTTACAAATTTTCGTTTTATTTATTACACTTAATTTCACTGAAAAAATATCTGGTTAAAACATCCAGATCAACTATTTTTCTAATACCAGAAATCTGGCAAGGGCAACAAAACAAAAATTTAAATTGTTGCTTACCAGATCCTTCAAATCTAAGTTTTGCTTCTTACCCCTTACCCCTTACCAGGTTTTTTTAATGTTCATATTGAACTATAGAAAAAAGAAAAAAAATCAACAGAAAAAAATCGCAGGTCTGTGTATTTTTTAGATTTGGGCAGATGCAGCTCATCAAATATTTTTCTCACTGGGACCTGGATGGGGCGGAATTATAACCATGGCAAGTTATAATCCATTTCGCAATAACGTTCAAAGGCAAGTAATATTTTAATGGAACAAGCTAAGTGTACGTCCTGTGTTTTTATTTATAGCATAAAAAATACCAAACAGGCAAAAAAACAACCTAAACCAAAGAGTTAGGTTATGTTACGTCGGGCATTTAAATAGCCAGTTCGTATTTTAAAACTCTTAGGGTAGAAGCCAGAAATAGGGACTATACTGTGGCTAATGCATGGTTTGTTTTTTAGAGATTCCATTTTAATACCAATAGTTAATTGTGGGACAAGTATATTTGCTGGATTCGTAGTTTTTTCGGTTTTGGGCTTCATGTCCCACCGGACTGGACTTCCAGTGTCCAGTGTTGCCACAGGAGGTCCCGGTCTGGCATTCATCACATATCCAGAAGCCATTGCTATGTTGCCGTACCCACAATTTTGGGCTGTTATGTTTTTCTTGATGCTTTTCTTTTTGGGACTTGATAGCCAGGTACAAAACTGTAGTTTCTAGTTTATTTTTTATAAAAAAATAAATAAAAAATATGTCCCGCCTTACTATAACTGCGTTAACTTTTTAGTTTGTTCAAATAGAAGCATTAATATCAGCCATACTTGATGAATATCCTGCACTAAGAAGAAAAAAAGCTTTGTCTTCATTTATACTTTGTTTTGCTATGATGGTCATTTCAACCATTTTTATTACAAATGTAAGTAAAAAGCATATGTTTTTTATTCAAAAACGTCTACAAAATTTTAATTTTCCTTCAGTTATGGTTTTATTTTATTTATTTTTTAATTTTGGGTATGAGTTACACCATTAATTTGTTTTCAAATTATATATTTCTTTGTCAGACACAAATGGCAACGGCACGGTCTTTAAAATAATTATATTTCTACTATGTTCCTATTTTTAGCCCTGTGGTCTGTATGCCTACGTGTGCACTCTAATAAAATTAAAATCAAAAAAATACACAAAAATATGATTTTGTTATTTACTTATAGAATTTGTAGATACACAAAAAATACTTTGTTAGAATTCCAATAAATAGTATTAATTTAAGTATATATAGGTATACTTATTGATTTTTTCCTGAATACAACCTTATTTCTTCTTAATTTATTAGCTAAAAGGGTATTTTTTTTTCAAATCGTCAAAAATTATCCAATATAATTCTTTTTTCTGCAAAGTTTACCTTGTAGAAACATTAATTTTACAATTTTACACATAATTTTAAAATTTACATGTCAATTTTACAATTTTGCAAGTAACTTTACATATTTAGAAATAACTTTACAATTCTACATGTAATATTTAATTTTTACATGTAATATTACAATTTTACATGTGATTTTACAATTTTACATGCATTTTTACAATTTAACGTGTAATTTTACAATTTTACATGTAACTTTACAATGTGACATGTAATTTTACAAATTTAACACGTAATTTTACAATTTTACATGTAACTTTACAATTTTACGTGTAATTTTAAAATTTTGCATGTAATTTTACATGTGATTTTACAATTTTACATGTATCTTTACAATTTTACATGTGATTTTATAATTTTATATGTAGTTTTACAATTTCACATCTAATTTTGAAATTTTACATCTAATTTAGAAATTTTAAATGTAATTTTACAATTTTACATGTAATTTTAGTATTTCATTGTAAAATTACATCTAAAATTGTAAAATTACAGATAAAATCAAGTAAAGTTTACATCTATATTGCTATAACAGGCCTTAATGGCCTGTGGGACGGCCCACAATTCCTAAATTGAACGTAATTATTTAAAATTTTGGCGAAGGCGCGCACACACGCTTTATATTAATTTTTTTTGCATAACTTAAAACCTTAATTTCAGAATTAGTTTCCACTGAACTTTCCAAATACTATCGCATAGAAAACTAAGCATTCTACATTATTTTTTCAGAGTGGCATGTATTGGCTTCAATTGTTCGATTGGTATTCAGGGTCCATCTCAATCATATTTATTTGCCTTTTGGAAATTATTATAGTAGGCTGGGTCTATGGTTATGGTGATTTTATCAGAGATATAGAATACATGATGCAACAGAGAATTAGCTGTTTCTGGAAAATCTCCTGGGGTTTCACGAACCCTCTTATACTCGCAGTGAGTACCATCATGAGTCCCAAGACTGAGGTCCATCCCACTCTAACCATAGCCACTTCTTTTATTTCCCTAATAAAATTACCCTACCAACGAACTAATAACTCTTCTCTCTAGAATAGGAATTCATTTGTAAAAACTGACAAAAACGTAGCCAACATATACATTTGTCTGTCTTACTCGCACAGCTTTGTTCTAACAGAGACAACAATAACAGTTACTGGTAATTGTTATTGTTCAGGCCTGAATATACCTACTATTTGTTTAGAAACAAACCGAGATGTTGGCGATACTTTATATTAACGGTATGCATATTCTAGAGAGAAGAGTTGTTAGTTCGTTGCACCCTACATACTTTGTTGTTCTTGAGCAGTATTATTAATATATTTCTGTACACAGAGAGGTACTTCATACGAATAAAAGATTTTTATTATATTATTATTTCAGATTCTTTTTATGACAACCTTTCTATATACGAGAACGATCTCTTACAATGGCACGGCCTACCCAGATTGGGCCATAAACATAGGCTGGACTTCTTGTGCAGTCTCCTTGCTTTGTATTCCTTACTATATGTTTTACAAATTATTGTACTTGGAGGAAGGAGATTTTGTGGAGGTAGGTTTGATTTACTGTCAGAGTAGGAGTCCCGCAGTATGACAATCAAATTATTTACACCGTAAAAAGACTCCAAATTTACCTTTGTTTTAAATTTTACTAATTTTTAGTTGTAAAATTGATGTAATTTTACTTATTATGCATTAACATTTGTTACTAATTTTTTATATATAAATTTACATATGATGTTATATAATTTTATCAGAATATACATAAATAATTATTTATTTTTTCATAAAAAATCATAAAGATTTAATTTTTCTCTATATAGGGTGATCAGAAACTGGCATGCTAAAATTTAAGAGTTCCAAAAATATAAAAAAAAAAGTTTCTATAAGGGTTGGTCCGGAAATGATCCCTAAGGGAGCTACGGCCCTTGGACATATTAAATGGGGATCAAAAAAAGCACCAATAAAATTTTAATGTTGCAGGGTGATTCTTTATATTTCACTAAAACACCTAAATTTTATATCAAAGGAGTAATAACCCCTTAAAAATTAACTAACAGTTTTGGTGGCACAAAATCTTACTTACTCTTAATTGCATTTTTAACGGTTGCTCATACAGTGTTACACTATACACTTTTTATTTTTTTTTACTCAATAAATCTATATTTTTTACAAAAATTTCAAAAAAATCCACATAAAAAAGTTTGGGGCATCACACATTTTGTCCGTTTAGGCACGCATTTGAATAAATTCAAAAAATTGAATTAACATAAACTTATTGTCCTTATTAAAACTAGTATACACGAAAAAGCTCGTCGCTCTAGCTTAAAGCAGAGTTATTAATTAAAAACCTTATTTTTGTCCGTAGCTCCCTTAGGGCTCATTTCCGAACCAACCTTTATAGGAACTTTTTTTTATATTTCTGGATGTAGAAAAACCTCTTAAATTTTGGCATGCCAGTTACTAATCACCCTGTATGTTAAATTGCATATAATTTTATGTACATAAAAAATGTATTTTACATATTTTCAGCGACTAAAACGCTCAGCAAAATCTACAAATGATTGGGGACCGGCAAATCGCACAGATTTTTTGGACTGGTTTAGAGCAATTAAAGTGGAAAGGATTAAAGGTTTGTATTGGTCCAGTACTATAAGTTTAAATTATGTTTTCTTCTTTTTAGCTCGCAGCAGTATCAGTTTAGACAAGAAAACTATTGATGCTCTAGACACCACACCAATATAAATAAATAAATGAATAAATAAATATTGGGCCGATATTTCTTGCTAATTTCTTATTAATTTCCTACTAATTCCCAAAATTTCCCTAGGGCTGCGAAGAGCATAATAACTAATGACTAAAGTTTTTTACATAAGAATCCGAAAAAAATGGACTGCATATGTGACCCTGTACATAGAAATCCACATAGTGTGTCAAATTTGGACAAAATTAAGACGTCGAAACGGCCGACGCGTCATGACGCGTCATGTCGCCCCTAGATAGTGACTCTAATAATAACTACCCCTTCAACACATTTTGTATGCATTTATATTGCAAGATGACACCAATAAACACGGCCGTTGCTAAGTATCGGATTGGCGAAAACCTAACAAAACCCAAACAAAGCAAGTTCATCGCTCGAAAAACTACTTTTCATTTCATATTTCAATTCATAGACGTAGGGTTGAAAATATTATGTTAAGGGCGAGGTATATTAAAGCAAATAAGGATAAGGATTTACTCCCAAAAAATTTATAAAATTGAAGAAAAAAAAGGGTTCTAAATTATTTTGTCCACAGATAGACTGAAAAATTTTAATACACTTTTCCAAAGTGCTCTAATTCTCGGAAGTTGTCCTCTACGAAACTTTTGTTCAGAATCCAAACATAAACATAAACAAAATCTGATGGAAATCAGTTTTACCTAAGAAGGGGGCAGGATACTTTGGGGGACAGCTAGCTTTTTGTAGTATTTATTTATTTATTTATTATCTTAACCTTTAAGCAGTTATAAAACTGGTAACATATTCGTTTTCAGCGCCCAAAAACACCTAAGACAAATATAGTCTGGAAAAAAGTAATTGAATTTAATTTTTTTGTTGGCCGATAGATTTTGAATAAAAATTATTTACACTCTGCAAATGACGTATTTCAGGATTTTTCAGTATCCTTAATCGTGATAATAAAAACAATGGAAAATTAAACTGAATAAATAAAAGCTAATTAAAAAGTAGAATGAAAAATGAAAAAGAAACGTATTTAAACGACCTGATACTTAATATAAACTTTCACTAAGGTTAAATTAAGAAAAAATAAATAAAAAGTAAAAAAGGTTGTTAAACCTAAAAAATTTAATTAAGTGCCACAGTCAGTTAATCCCGAGACTGTAGGGAATTACCACCGACCGAAGAAGAAGTCTTACTTTCCCATTAAGTTATCTGTCTGTCTGTCTGTTAAGTAAACTAGTGAAAATCAAATAAGTTGCATACCTACTTACATACAGCTCGGTACGAATGTCACCCCTTCCCCTCTTAACTTTTGAACAAGTTGGAATATCGACTTTAAATTTGACAACTTAAACTATCTTGTTCCACATTTGAAATCGATACCTATACTCGTCCAAAAGTTAAGAGGAGGGATGTTTTTTGGACCGCACTGTATGTAATGTACTATGTACGACACTGTTTTATATATGAAGCACTTCTGATTATCATAATGAGAGCTAGAGTGCAAATTCGACCCCTTTCCGTTACATTCTAGACAGTGTTCTTAACACGATATGTTTATAAAGTTTTAACAAAAACTGTCAATTTTTCAAAATTTATTTTAACATAATTAGTATCATTAGATTTGCCAAGTTTTAGTGAATACTTATACCTACGGTAAGTTGAACTTGCCAGTTAATTCACCAAGCAAGTTTCTGTTTTTAAAATGACCTCGTAAATAAAAAAAAATCATAGCGTTACTATTAGAAGGTGTCACGCCTTCGGATTGGTACAGTTGATGCATGTTAACAAGTGGTTTAAGAAAAAAAATACAAACATACAAATATCGGAGGATGACGAGGTCAAATTGACCTCGTAAATATAAAAAAAATCATAGGGTTACTATCAGAAGGTGTCACACCTTCAAATTGCTGCAGGTGATGCACGTTAACAAATAGTTTAAGAAAAAAAATAGAGACCTCCAAATATCGGATGATGACGAGTACAAATTGACCTCGTAAATATAAAAAATTCATAGAGTTACCGTTAGAAAGTGTCACACCTTTAAATTCGTATAGTAGATGCACATTAATAAGTGGATTAAAAAAAATACAGATCTCCAAATATCGGAGGATGACGAGGTCAAACTGACCTCATAAATATAAAAAATTTAATAGCGTTACTATTAGAACGAGCCACACCTTCAAATTGGTACAGGTCATGCAAGTTAACGAGTAGTTTACGAAAAAAAAAATACAGAAAAGTAAAAAAAGAACACAAAAATTATCCATGGTTAAGAGTAAACTATTTACTTTCAAGCATTACATATCACGTTTAACACGAAAAATGCATAAATATTTTTTTAAACTTAGAACGCAATAATGTTTGTAAAAATTGAATAAAACTCATTTTAAAGTTAGTGTTCTTAGCACGACATGTTCATAAAGTTTTAATGAAAGTTGTCAGCTTTTTTTTCAGTAAACTGACAGGATTTTCGTGATTTAATTAATAATTTTTGGTAATTACAATCAAGTTGTACTTGAAAACTATTAATTAGGGTCATTCCAGACAATTTGAAGCTACAACTGGATGAGAGTGTTATGTATTTTTTTTATTTTGAATTTCTTGATATATTTTAGAAGGGCCTTATACCTCCTTTATTCAATAAAATATTCAATTTTTTAAAATATGTTACATAACACCTTTAATGAATGCCCTTCATCCACTTGCCACTTTATTTCGTCCTAGGGAACGTTCAAGTATTACGTAACGCAAATTGTGCCACAATTCATACATTTCGTACCCCGGTTCGTTTAAGGCTGTAGAGATTTCATATTTTGGCTATACGTTTTATTATTATTTTGGTTTTTATAGTTTTTATAGTGTGAAAATAGTTCCCATATGTTTAAGAATTAATACTAAAAACTAGTATGTTTACTAAAACATGCATACAGTTTTCTCAACTTTTTATACTTATAAACTATTTGGTTGCTTTGCTCTGGATTGACCCAATATTAATTTTCAATCAAAAGCACTCCTGATATTTTTAATTACCCCACTTCTAACCAGTCCATGAAGACAGCAACAGCACATTTAATCGCTCAGAATAACTCCTTGAAAATAGCGAAAATGGGAGATTTTTGGCAAACCATGAACGTCTTGGTGGAGAGAGAAGGGAAGATTAAGGATGATGATGTCCAGGATTGGGTAGATCGTGTTATTTTGAAGAAAAATATAAAATGTCAAAATTCTGTAAGTAAAATAACAACTACTATAATACATATTAACAAAAAAAAAGAATACAAAAAAAATCCTTTTTGTACCCAAAAATTTAAATAATAATGTAAGGGTAAACGGTAATTTATACTACAGAAATCTTCCTTATGTTTCACTCCAATTTAGTAAAATTGAATTGTAGCTTTTTTAAGGATGTACAATACGTTTTTGTTTATTATTTTAAAAGCTTTCTAATAACATTTTATTATAACAAATTTTATCAAGAACTTATTATACTTACTTAGATAGACATATATAAATGGCCTTTTTATTGATATATAAATAGATTTTCTTTTAAATTAAGTAGTCTACCATATTTAATAGCGTCTGCTAAATCATACAAAGACTTTTCTATAATAATCCGGAGGAAATCTTTTTTTTTTAAAGAAAACAAAAATATTTTTTTTTAAGAAAAAAATCTTATTCAATGTCAAATGAAAATAGTATATACGGTTCTACCGCAGATTTCTTAAAGTTTTACCGATCTTAATTTTTCCTCTTCACTTTGATTTGTTAATTTTTATCATTAACACTTTTCAAAAAATTAATTTCGGTGGAACCGTCTCATTTTCACTTTTTTAATTCTTTTACAGACTGAGTTAAAGAAAAATTTTCTGAGAATGAGAGAGTATTCGAGCTGCGAGTCTACTTTTATTCCCGCATGCACTGACGAAGAAATTAAGGCTTTCTGGAAAAAAATCAATCTTCCCAAAGTTAAATGCATGTAAGTAAATATGGTTAAATACAGGTAAAAGATAATGACGTTATGCGCAATAATTTCCCTTATGTTCAGATATCATCAATGATTGAGGAAGGCATAGCGCATTGGCTTTCTGCGCATAAATTTTTTTGTGTTTCACCCTGATGGCAGCCATTACCTTTTTTCTTACTTACAATAATAATACTATCTGTCAAATACGTAATTTTTCTAGAGACTTTTATAATAGTTGGTAATATATCTAAGCCCAATCTGGAAATTTAAATTTCGCGCAAAAAATAGGATACAACTATGCTAGTCACTCGCGCAGAATTTAAGTTTTATTTCTTATATTATAATAATATAATGATATTATCTTTATGTTATTGGATATAATTGAAATTTGAGTTATTGTATGAGTTGCTTTTCACCCGTGAAACGAGCAATATGTACTTTTGGCAAGAATTAGATAATCCGTTAATCGCGTTTAATTTTTAGCATCAAGTTTTTTAGTATAGTTATTTATTTATTTATTTTCTATCTTAGATATGCCCTGGATTCGATTTTATATATTTTATAGTGATTGTATGAATGATGTGCAGTAAAATGACGAACATGTGACATATTGGAGTAAGAAGGAAATTTTATGTTTTTTAATCATTTATAATGCTGATAAATTTTGATTTGGAAGCAACTAACACGTTACAGAATTTTTTTATATACTAGCGCATACGCAAATATAATTACAAATTAGAAAAAACAGCCTTGTCAACAGCTAACACAACCAATAGCAAACACAAAAAGGGAGAAAGGAAAAGAAAAAAAAAGGTCTTACAGAAGACTGGAAATTTTCTATAATCAAAAAAGGAGTGGGCATGGTGCCAAGCCAGACAAGAACCACTCTTGGTGAATTGAGTAACTAAGAGAGATCTGGCTAATTATCTCACTGAGAAAAGGCCAAAAAAAAAGGAAGAAGACGAGTTATTATATATAGCATTAATTTACATTCACGTATAAGTTATAGTTTTATAAATTATTTATTACTAATAAATAAAATTTTCACCGTGAATGTGAAGCATTAATTCTTGTAATTGAAAATTAAACTTTTCCGATTTTCTAATTTATGGATTCAAAGAAAATGACTTATAGTTTTTCGTCGCCGTCGAAAAGGAATTTCTACGTCGCGAGCTAATCGTGTCACAGCACAGTGTGCCAAAAATTTGTTGTTGATGGCCGAAATTCTAAAAAATTTTCAAGTTTTTGCATAAAAATCGAAGAACAAAAATTTTAATTACCGATTTTTAAAAGAAAAAGTATAAATTGACATTTAACTCAGCCGCAACACAAACCTTTGGTTTAGGCGGTAAATATTTACGCAAACATCGGGGTTCTTTTTCACTATGTAAATAACAATAATTGTTTATAATCTGTAAAATACGTGATAGTTAAGAAAACCACTTTGTAGAAAACTGTATTTACTACATAATCAATTCACTTATAACGTAATTTTAACCCAAATTAGTAAAAGAGACGTGAATTAATTTAAAAAAGTCCAATTTGTATATAACTTTTTAAATTAAAATAACTTGGCATACAGAGCATCGAAGGTAAAGTGTGAGTGTATATCAAAATTTTCTTACTTTTATTTATCACTAGCCTACTGAAAATGACGGGTCTGGTCGGATATAAATGGTGCACAAACCGTACCTGAGCGGATGAAATTCATCCCCTCAAGTACGGTTTGTGCACCATTTATACCCACCCAGACCCTTCATTTTCAACAGGGTATGGCTTTTACAAAACTAACTTCAGGCCCCCATTGTCAAAATACAAGCTTTCATTGAGAGTTTCAGAATTTTGTTCACCAACACCCAATTTTGGCACACTGTGCACAGGCACCAAGTGTCACGACTATCTGGCACTAATCGGTGTCAAACCAAGGACTATTCGAATATTTATACCGTACCTAACACGCAATATATCGAGGGCTTTGTCCTGATAGTTTATATCATGCAAAAAGCTAAAACACTTGTATGAACCAATAATTTAGAGTAAGAGATTGACCTTCTGCGCATACAAATTTTTGGTTTCATTATTTTTCTCTTACTTACTAATAACGCTATTTTTGTCACATGCGCCAATTTGAACGCTATTTTTAAATGGTAAAACTGTTAAAACATGTCATTTCGAGGGACTTTTGTTATACTTTGTAATATATCCAATCGCAATCTAGCAATTTAAATTTCGCGCAAAAAGTAGGATTCAAAATGGATGCAACCATGTTTGGACTTCGTTATCCCTTCCGCTAAGTCATTGACATAGACATACAAATGTGTGTTCATAAATTTACGCAAATGCGGTTAATTTTCTTAGAAAAAACGTGTACTTAATTGAAGAAGAAACTCTGCTTTAGTCTCTAAACATGTAATACACTGACGCTCACCGGGTAAAAATTAATTTCAAGGAAAAACGACAATATTGCATAATAATAACTTTACGCTTTTCCGCTCTAAATAATGAAAAGTAATGTTTAATAATGTAATTATTACATACAGTAAGGCACATAAATTAATCATACTAAAATTTTAATTACACATAGCCCTGGTAGCAAGGGATGTTATATTACAAGAAATTAACATCACTTCTGAGTGGTTCATAACATCACCTAATATTGAAAAATAACATGTATTTAACATCACATTTGCAACGTAACACGTGAGACGTGACAACCATATTATTTAATAACAAATATTTAGCAACGCTGTGAATATATCCCATGTCACATATTAACGTGGCTTTCACGTGAATGTCATGTTATTTTGCTTCTCACCGACGTTCGAAGCAAAAAAATCGATATAAGATGATGTTGATAGAGTAAATTATTATAAGGAAATTGTATACACATTATACGATTTCCAATGGATAGGGGGGCTCTGCCGGGCTTCTCAAGACCACGGATTAAAGAAATATATTCTCCGCTTAATCTGCAAATTCGCATTTAGAATCTATCTGTTTCAATCTGTGATTGTTTCAATTACTGATTGATTTTAAATCCAATTTTTTTCCAGGGTTATGGTGTTTTTAATAGTTTTATTTACAAAAAGCTAATATCCTAGAATATTATTTAAATATTAAAGTACCAGTAACAGCATCCATAAGATATTAGATATAACAGCGCAGGAATGTGGATTTATGTTGTCACAAACACGTTATTTTCGGGATGTCAATGTGTGATGTTATTAGGGGCGGACTTAGGATATCCCCACCATGCTACCTACATTCTTGATAAATGTGACTACAATCTTAACATCACATGTCTGCCTGGCTTGTAGCCTCCCCACCCTTACTACTACTAACATCACATGTCACATGTTAACGTGGCTTTCACGTGAATGTCATGTTATTTTGCTACCTGGGAGGTGTTATAGAGTATACAATGGAGAATTTTAGTATCAATTTATTTAAATGCGTCATTTTATAATAGTTTATCCAAAATACAGGGAATAACATTTTTTTTTTAATTAAAAATATGCAAAAAAAAGTAGTGCACCTAAATTTTGCATGATCCTTTCTAATTTAGTTAGTAGGTGTCAGCCCAAATTAAAGCATTTTTTATGGTAGATTGGTGTACTTAATTTTACCGAATTATTTTTGTATAAACTACCATATAAAAAATGTCCCAAAAAGACGACTAAAATGGTATAAAATAGTGAAACATTTTAACACGTTCGTCACTGCAGGCTTATAGGCTTATATGCAACCCGCATGACTGACGATTCCGTTATCGTACTCACTTGTTTTAACGGTTCAAAAATATGGCCGCTCCAGAGAACGGATTTTTTTAAAATAACATGTCAGCAGCGAATGTGTTAAAACATATGCATATGTTTGTGTGGGAGGATGGGAGGATTGGTGTAGTGGACTACGTCGTACTTGACTAGTTTACTACCCATATAGCGTGAGTTCGATTCTCACCGGCGCCGATTTGCCTTTTTCAGTTAATTAATAATTGAAGTTTGGCGAAGGCGTAAGTGAAGCGGACACTCCCTATAAATTGGTTCGAAAGTCAATTAAAGCCGGTGGTTCCCTCTACTACTAGCCCACACAAGTCCTGGTTAAACAAAAATGTAAATGTATGTTTTTAGCTACATATTGTTAGGTACATGATTTTATATGACATTTTCAGCAGGGTTATTATATTTTGCAATAATCTGCGATAATAGTAGGAGTAATAATCCGATTTAATTGTTCTCCATTGGCACGAAATATTATCGTAGGATGAGATAAAGTTTTAGGCATACAAGAGCTGAGATTTATGTTTTCGGAGAATCCACAGCCGCAAATTGACTATGATAATTTAGTTTGTTTAAGAAGAAGAAATAACTATCATACACACACACACACATAAATTAAATAATCGACTTTGAAAATAAATTAATTTTTGACCCATAATAAAAAACAATTTAAAAAAATGAACAAGTTCCTTAATCAGTTTGGATATTCTACAGACCCACTTACGGCCATACGGAGAGACAGACTTTTTTACATTTCGTCAGTATTTTATAATAGCTAAGTATGCAAAAAAATGTTTTTGATTTTTCTGTCGAATGTTGCTATCCGTAAAAAGTCAAATGTGCTATTTTGTGAAGGTGTACCCTTGCAACTATTAATCTAATTTTTATGATTAAAGCGGTTTTTAAATAAATATTTTTTGATCTAAAATACACTGACCTATTTTATCCCAGAATAGAATCATACACAGAAAAAAAGTTATCTTGGACCAGGGACATATCTTTCGATATTTTTAAAGCCATATTCTCTTTTTTCAAGATTAGCATTTCTTTACACCAAAGTAAATGTGCTAGAATGAAGAGCGCGGATCTTCATTCAAAAAACATGTTCTCTCTATTCAAGGACAATTACTTTGGTTCAAATAAATGCTAGCCTTGAAACAAGAGAATATGGCTTTGAACATATCGAAAGACAAGTGTCCTTGGTTTAAGGAATCCTTTTTTTCTGTGTAGTGTGCTGTTTTGTCATTTCGGGGGTGCCACAACGCGCACCCCATTGCAGTCGCAGTCGGCGTGTAAAGCGTGTGACCTCGTTATAGCGACGCGTCGCGGCGTCACCCCTCCAAAACCACAAAGGAGGAAATAAATGTACCCATTTAGACCGTTTTTGTAAAAAAAATACTTAAGGTATCGTTTTTTCTCACGTTTGCATATTTACTAATTATTATTACTAGCACCCATATTATAGCAGATTTTTAATTACACAGGTCTGCAAGGTCTTGCTTATTTGCTTATTTAGTTTTAAAACATCGATACCTCAGATCTAAAGTGTTGGATCTCAAAACAGGCCAGTAAATAGAGCAGCAATGCTTAAACCTTGAGATTACTTGGCCACTTGTTGAATTGACCTAGTTTCAAGATACAACATTTTAGAAACTAGCTATCGATAAACGTTTGGATAGTAGTTTATATATGTTTATATAGGAATAAGTACATAAAAGCCTGATATGTCACATAAATGCTAAATGCTTTACAATAACTTTGAAATGATTGTATCTAGAGACGTGAAATTTAGTATTTACATAAACTAAATTTACTTCTATAAAACGTTTGAAGAAATTCTGCCTACGTTAACTTTGTCAAAACTGGGGAATTTTTTATGTATTACCTACGCAATAACTTTTAAATGATTCAAACTAGAGACTTTAAATTTTCGACTTATTACAAAGGTATAATAGTTTTATCCGTGTATCTATGGCTTTTTGTGCACCCAAAGTTTTCAGCGCAGTTTAAGTTGAAAATGGAACATTGATCGTTTTTTGCTAGTTGCAACGAAAAATAAAATAGAAATAAAATATTTTATGAAATTGTTTACATTGTATGCCATACTATACAATATTAATAAAAACCATGTTGTACCGGCTACAATTTATAATGGAACGTTTATTGAACTTAAAATTTCATTTTAAAATTGAATAAAAAAATAATTATTTATCAAGGTACGTTTAAAAATGTATCATATGGTCAACATTAAACGAACAATCACAAAAGTTATAAGTTAATAGTTTTCACCCCCTTACTCGCGATTTATACCAAAAACAGTACCAGCAAAAAAACAATGCGTTTTTTTTTACACCGTGCGTTATTCCGCATGAGAATTTGGTATGTATATAGCTGTTAAACAGTACTGCAGTACAAGCTCTAAAAATTAGAAATATTAGTTGGGAATCAGGTGCGGATCCAAGAGGCGGTTGAGTCCCCCCCCCCCCCCAGTTTTCATGGAAAATAGCTGATTTATTAAAGAAAATACCTAAAATTAGACATTTTTTAACCAAAAATCACTCCCTCTCAAAACCAACTCATTTCTGAATCTGTCCGTGGAAAATAAGTTACTGTGCACAATATTTTTTCCGGAATACCCATCGATGGGGATAATTGACTTGAATTTGTTGTTATTAAGTTTCAGTCAGGCTGAAAATAGATCGAAGTTAGTGAGGCTGATGGGATCCAATTATGTGCGACTGGTTGACAGAGAGTACATGCAGCGCCTGCAGAACAACATTCGGGAGGACTACTCCCTAAGTATGGAGGATAGGATCAAAAACAGAGAAGTATGTTGACGATTTTATTTGATTAGTCAATATGAAAAAAAAAACAACAAAAAAGTCCAATTTTTTTCATTGCTGTGGGCCCGACAAACATTTTTTTCGATAAATAAAAATTTAATCTATAAAGAACTTTCACTTCACAGGATTAGACCGTGTTGATGGATTTTCACTTTCCGAAGTTTCGTCTCTTATTGCTAGAGACATCTTCAGGGATTAATCGGAAAGTGAAAATCTATCAACACGGTCTAATCCCAAAAGTGAAAGTTCTTTATATATTAGTGGCAGTGAAAGCTTAAAATCTAAAATAAGTTTTAATCTAATTAAAAGCCCTAAAATATTATAAAAAACAAAACAAAAATAATTCTTAAATATTTAAGGAAATAAGTAAAATGTATTACCTAATATTATTAAGTTATGAGACAATCTTGCGAAATCTTACTAAGGGGATCAAAAATCCTAAGTTAATAATACCTTACGCTATTTGTGAACGGCTCCTTACTTTTTTAAAAAGAGAAATGTCACACAGTTATATTTATTTTTATTGTAGCGTAAAATGTATCTCAAATAAAACGAGTGTTTGATAAAATTTTGTACATGACACGTGAAAAGTCATATTATGCACTCAGAAATATTTTCCTTGTGGATAATATTGTAATTACTTTACTAGTTATATAAAATTTATATAACTTTAATAACTATTAATTCAAATAAAATAAAAGTACATTTTCGATGACAATCTAATAACATTTTCCGGGAAGCAGTAATTAATTTGATTGGCCTTGAACTTTTATTAAATTCAGTATCTTTTTTTGACATTTATGAAAACAAAAAATAATTAAATTAAATTCTGCAATGGACACTAAATAATGAGCCCAGGGCCGTAGCGAAGATTTTGTGGGCGGGTGGAGAATGTCAAGAACTACAATTTTTTTTACCTTAAAAATACAACTTTTTTCCTCGACAACAAAGTTAATGACCAAATAAAATAATATAATAAACAAGTTTTTAAAGTTAAACCCCTTCTATTAATTAAATGTAATGTATAACTAAAAAGTAGAATACATAAATTACATAGATAAATTTTCAAAAACTAGATTTTAAAAAGAAAGGTTTTGAAATGTTTAATTCTTTAAAGAACGTTTCCAAAAAGTGTTTTTGATGTTTTAGGGGTGGGGTTGGGGGTATATTTTATAAAAATTACCAAATTACAGCTCTTTAAGCTTATTCTAAATGAGTCAAAAAGCATTTTGCAAATTTGAGGACAAATATACCTATATAGAAGGGTTTTAATAAAAAAAAGGTCCCCGCCTCCAAAAAAGCTTTGTCCGTAAAAGTTTGTACAAGTAAAAAATTTTTTACACCTAATCACCATTTTGTTGACTAAAAAAGGTCCTCATTTTTTCATGAAATATGCAACTTTTGTATTTGAATCCATCAAATACAACTTTTGTTTTGGATCAATGAAATATGCAACTTTTTAAGATAGGTGGGGGGCGCTTTTTTACTTTTTGAGATAAGCACACCATTGAATTGCTTTACACTAGCCCCATGTGCCTACTAAAAAGAAATGTCCTATCTAAAACCCAAATCCTAAAAATTAGCCTAAGATGTTTGTCCCATGTGGAATTTTCAATGTTTTCTAAATAAAATTGTCATAACTAGTCTTTACTAAACGAATAAGTCAGGACTAGGACTAACTTTAGAGATCATAGTAATTTGATTGGACTCTTTAGATCATTTTGTCCTAACTTTCTCAGATAGAACAAATGCATTTAGTATGACAATTTATTTTTCTGACAAAAAAATATTTTTTTTAAGGATATCACGTATTTGATTTAAAATAAAGCAAAACCCAACGCCATATTTATTTAAACATGTTTTCAAAAAGTGCAAACAAAAACAATAAAACTGGCCATATCTCAAAACATCTAATTTGCAGATAGGACAACTTGTCTTAGCAGGGCAGAATAGATAAATATATTTAAATAGTAAAAAGTAATTACAACTGAAAAGAGATGTACTTCATCAATACTTTTGTCGCAAAATCAATCAGTTTAAAATAAATCGGTTTAATTAATTTCCAGGACTTATTGTTTCGCTACTGCCGGTCCAAACAAAAACGTTTTATCTGACAATTTTGCGAAATTTAGGTTAAAATATTTTTAGTATCTTTGTAAAACCAAAAAAAATCGATTTTCTCAACACGATAAAAAATGCATATACGACCTTCTTTATTAGCTGGGCAGTGTGGGTATAGTATATAAATTTTAAATTAATAATTTCATAAATGTCACTACTTTTTATTTTAATAAAGAAATATTTCTACTAAGATAACTTAATATTAATTTTCGGTTCTTTTCTGTAAAAAATCCCCCTTCCCCTATGGGTTTATATTCCTAGATCCTTTTCTGCTTTATTTAACAATGTCATATAAAGATCCCTAATACTATAACTTCCAAAAATATTTTTGGAACATTTTCAAAAAATCTTAGAGCTTTTGTATTGTTGTTTTTTTTTTTTGACGGATGAAGTTGAGCGAGTAAAAAAATTGATACTGGATGGAAAGATACCTCTTAGCATGGCTCCTGAAGAAATGTCTGACCATCCCATAATGATAGTAGAAAGTTACACTCATCAAAACCAAAAACGCAAGGTAGATCTCCAAAACAATTAAATTTTCAGTAAATTTCAGTATAGGAAAAATAATGCATATAACACGTCGGAAAGTATCTTTGTTGTACTCGCGATATTTCTTCCGCTCGTGTTAAACAAGTGACTTTCCGCGCACGTTATACAGGATTATTCAGAAATAATTTCGAGAAGGTAACACTAATTTTGATCATTTTGGACTTATTTATAAATAACCCTGTATATACTAATTACACACGCTTTTATTGTTTATAGAGAAGAAAGTCAAAGTCCAGTAGAAAAACGTCATCGACGTCAGACGTTTTGGAAACGCCGTCATCTAGACTGACAATTGAAAATCGGGAAGAAAGTAACAAGACCACCTTGGAAAAATCCTATACGTTAAATGGAAAACAGTTGACGCTCTCTTTGGAGGAAAACAGCCTTCAAGACTACATTCTTTCCCCCGAGGAAATTGAAAAATACAAATACGAAAATCCTCTGATTAAAAAACTGAAAAATTGCAAGGTAATATATCATATAGTACATTTAGTCGTTTTTTGACTGATTTGCCCTAGGGGTAGCACCCGGTATTAATAACGTATATTGAATATATTAGGATAATGTATTAAACATGTACTTTCAAGGAAAAGGGTAAACGAGGAATTTTCCTGAAAATGCAAATGTTGTACTAACAAAGAAAATGGAAAATTTAAATATTTTCATCAAATCCCTGAAGGCGTTTTTTTCTTAATTACTCATTTTCGTAAAGTGAAAAGTGGATAAACAATTCCTTTTTAAAAACATGAACATTTTAATTTTAGAATGCTTTTAAGTTCCTAGCATTATAGCATTATTTGAAAGACCTTTTTTATGGGTACCTAACACTACAATTTTTTCAAACCGTGTGTTTGATATTATACAAAACGGAGAAAACAAAGAACAAGACTGAAATGATTTTTTTTAATGAAACAGCGCATCGGATGGGCCATCTCCCCAATACAGTCACGTCAGCCTTGATCTTTGTTTTTTTTTTTTTCGTTTTGTATAATTTCAAACGCACGGTATACTTTTTAAGGTGCTGATTTGTCAAATTTGTTTTTTTTTTCAGACTGTTCAAGAAATGTACGAAGTGGCTGATGAAATTATTGGAATTTTAAATAAAATAGATACAAATTTTAAGTCTTGTGATGATACTCTATCTCAGTAGTAAATATTAATCATCAGTGATGAGTCATCATGTCATCACTGATGACATCATCAATAGTGAAGAACTCATTAAGCGTCAGTAATAACTCGAGTCATTACTATTAAAATTTTATCATTTCATGATGATCATCAAAAATTATGAATTTATTAATCATCAGTGGTGAGTCACATCTTTTTCGGATAAGTCGACAGACAGACTACCTGACAGATAGAACGACGCAGAGACAGACAAACAGACACACAGACCGGTAGACATTCCGGCAGACAGACTGCTAGGTAGGCCGACAGACAGATCGGAACGACAGGCAGATTTTTTGATGATTCATTAATAAAATATAATAAACCGTGTATATCAACTATATAAAAAATATTAAGTGCTTTAGCAATCTTGAATAAAATAGCATAAACAGATAATAAACTTAATTGAGCATTTAACCATGAGGTTTTATTGTCAATGCATATCCACAGCCTCGCATAACACGCATAGTACATAAGAATGCGATACCGTGATTGGCTTACAAGATACATGACGGCACATCAAGCCAATCACGGCATCGCATTTTTATGTACTATGCACGTTATGCGAGGCTGTGGATAAGCATTAAATTACATTAAATTCATACCAAAAATGGTGTATTATACGGTTAATTATTTTATTAATGTATGCTATTAAATACAAACCCTTGTTCCCCCTTTATTATTTTTGTGCTTTGTGTGTATTTCATTCAGATCGCTCTCAAATATGTCTAAGTAATTACTAAGTTATTCCCATATAGCACACAGTATCTCCCGGATATAATATCCTCTCAATGTCCTTTAAATGTCGCATGTCTCGGAGCATTAGTCGTATATCCCAAGGATATCCCAAAATGTATGTCCTGAGGTTATACTATCCCAAGGATATACGGTATGTTCTTCGTACATCCCAGGGATGTCCCGGGGATGTCCTTTCGGGATATCCCTGGGATATACGAGCAGTATGTCCCTGGGAAATACCACTCGGGATGTCCCTGGGGCACACGAAGGATATTTGGAATGTACGAGGTACATCCATGGGTTTGGAAGTTGCTCCACTTCCCGTTTAGTATCAAAAGTATATCCTGGGGAAGTCGCAAATTCCCGTTTAGTAACAAAATTATATCCTTGGGATATCCATCGTAAAACGTGTGCTATATGGGTTAGACCTTAATCTCTATACTTGTATCCCACCATTCGATCCCTTCTTCTAACTAGCCCTTTCCACAATTCTCTCCAATACGCTCTCGTTTTAACTCTATCTTTAAAATGTTTTTATAATACCACATTTCAATAACTCATCCTGTATATTTCAATTATTTGAAATATCATTATTTCCCATTTTTTTAATGTCATCTGCAAAATACTAATAAAAAGGTTAAATTATCTGCGTTTTAATTAGTTATTTCCAAATATTTGGTAATTAACAAAGAGTTATTATACTTATTAATCAAAATGGCCTCTTTAACCATTTTATCCATAATAAAAAATAAAGTGTTTCATAAAATATGTCCTTGCTCCGCAAGTATTGAGAAAAAATGAGTTCACTCATTACCTTAGACCATAAATCTTAAAACATACATAAATTCCACAATATAGTACACATACACACATAAAATACGCAACTAATTAAACCGAAATTTGGTGTTAATTACACTCTCCGCTGTACCATTACTCAATCTCATTCTCTCAAATTTTCTTAAATTTTATAGTCAGAGAGCTGGTGACCATTTTTATTTCATTATTTGCTCCCGGCTATATTTTATATATCTCTTAAAGTACATTCAAATTAAGTTATTTTCAAATTGGCATCCAGTTCCTTTGGGTACTAGAAGCTCCAAAAACTATGGCAATGAGCTACCAAAAAATCTATTTTAACTTACCAAGACATATACATTTCATTTAATACATTAAGATTAGGCTGTTTTCATAGTTATACACAATAGTTCTGGGGCCAAGGGGTAAAAACAGTCTTTAAAAAGTGCTTTTGTATTACATGATACTTAATTTTTTAAAGAAATGATAATTTATAAAATGACATTTTGATTAAATGAAAATTATTTAGACTTTTTAGTGTTGACATATGTCAAATCAAGTTTTTAAAGTCTTTTTTAACCCTTAGCCTACTAAATAATTGTGTAAAAATGTGAAAATAGACTAATCTAAAGGTAATAAATGTAATTTGTTCGACTTGGTAATTAAATATATTTTTTGAGGACCCCATTTCACTACCTTTTGGAGTCTTCTAGCATTCAAAGGAACCCGATTCAGGACCTGGCGATTTGCAAATAGCTTAATGTACTTTAAGACATAAGACATATACATAGCTGTATAAAATACAGCTGGGAGAAAATAATAAAATAAAAATGGTCACCAGCTCTTAGACTATTAGAAAACAAAAAATCAAATAAAATATAAAAACTGTAGCCAACAAAGTATTACTTTGCCCTATAGGCCTGGGTTCATTAATCCCAAAATCGAAAAAAAATGTTTAAAAAAATTTTTACCCCATTTTACCCCCTTACCCTAGCCCGATTTTTACCAAAAACAATCCCAGCCTAAAAAGTCCAAATTTTAACTCTTTAACTTGAAAGCTTCTTGAGTTATCGTGGACACAAATTTCCCGGACAGACAGACAAATCTACAGACATACAGACCACTGACTCAAAATTTAATTAATTTTTGACGGAACGTCTATTCTTTTGGTAAACGCAAGACTTTCCTCGGAAAAAGTAATAAAAAATAATTGCTATTGCAAAAAAAATTGTTTTTATCCCCGTTAAACCATTTTTTACTAAAAAGGTATGTCATTGAAAGCCCTTTAATTTAAAATTCGAAGTATTTAGCTGAAATCGTTCTCAGTTTATTGTGATTTGGGATACTTAAATAATACTGTTTAAGAATATTAAAAAATTTCCTGCGAATAGTATTCCTTGGAAAATGCAGCAATAGTTATGTTTAAGATTTATTACAATAATAATATTTGGTGGGGATCTATTAATTTTTTTTTTAATTTTGTGTCAAAATTGTTTTACCGCATTATTCACAAAACAGCACTATGTTTAGAATGTTCAAAGTTTGATTAAGAAATATTTTTTTTGTGAATTTATTAATAATTTTTACGAAGAATGGAGCTTTCAAAAGAAACGGTTTTTTGTTTTATTGTGTTTTTGGGATTATTGCATTTGGGTAAGTAAAATATTAGTTTTTTATATTTAGTTTTGTAAACTCCTGGGACAGGAATATTTTATTTTTAAATGTACATTTAAATTTCCTAATTTTTCATAAAAATTTAAAGCTTAAAAATGTGTTCTAAAGTAAATTTCTCGTGTTTTTTACTTTGGGGCCACAAAAAAGACGCTGTGCATGGGAGAACATAAATTATAGGCCCCGTAATTAATTATTTGGTTGAAATTTTAAAAATAAGAAATGTTTTCTTATCAATAAAAAATTTATTAGGATCCAAAATTAATTTAAAGGAAGTTGCAAAACTTTAGTTATTAAAAAATTTAAAGAACAAATATTTACATACACATATCAACAATTTATAGCAACTCATAAAGGTATAATAATTGTTTTTTTATGCAAAATTTTTAGGGACATCAATCCATTGTTTTGAATGTGTGAGCAGAGTGGGCCCTGGCGAATATGATTCCTGTTACTATGGAGACGAAACTAGACTGAGAAAAGTGCGCTGTTATGGAAATTCGGTTTGCGCGTCCTATCACTACCAAAGTATGTTTTTCTATATAGAATAGCATAACCCTATTGAAAATGACGGGTCTGCGCGGGTATAAATGTTGCATAGACCGGACTTGAGCGGGTGAATTTCATCCGCTCAAGTCCGGTTTATGCATCATTTATACCCGCCCAGACCCGTCATTTTCAGAAGGAAACTCTTAAATAATTTTCAATGACAGAATTGCTAGTTTCTTTCATACTGTGCGAGAATATTATATTCTGCATTTGAAGACTGTCGAAAAAAAGTACAGCCAGGCCAGCATTACGCACTAAACTATAAACAATTTGTATTTCTGTTCTGTAAGTCTAGAGCACATATTGCAAGAAAGAGATGTAGCATTTGCGGGCAAATTCAGACCAATCAGAAAAGTATTTACAAATCTGCACGAGATGTCAAAAATTTTCACTTCGTCACAACTTTTACTTAACATTAAAAATACGAATTTTGTTAATTTTTTGCACGAAATCATTTACTAAAAATGTCGATGGGAAAAACACAGTGCTAGCGATGCTTAAAAATCGTTTCTTTTTTTTAAGAAAAATTTCGATTAACCGAGCCCGATACATACTAGAGAGTAATGTCTTAGAATGTTTTTAAAAAATATATAAAACCTCCTTTTGATAATATTTATTTATGGTCCGAACTTTGTTCCCAGCCACATTTCTAAAATTTTAATGTGACACGAGTCCTAAAACACTTTTTTTAAAACGAATAAACATAGTTTCTTTTGAACCACGAAGCTTCTCTGGACTTCTATAACACCTAGGTGTCATATTATAACACCATAAGGAGTGCACTATGGTTGGTATTAATGCAGTTATAACAACCGTACTTTTCTAGTGCGTAATGCTACAAGAATATTGCTGTATATGCCTACTTTCTCCTAGAAAAAAGTATTGTTTTGTTGGCAACAGTAATTTTTTGTTTTTAGCGAGTTACTCTAACAACCCAGTGGTATACCATACCACCAGAGGTTGTCAAGAAGAAAGGTATGGGACAACATGTGAAGCTATCTTCCAACAACTGAAGAGGTCGGGTTCCGTTTTGCCAGGGCATCATACTTGTACGACTTGTAGTAGCGACTTTTGCAACTCGGCGCTGGGATTGAAGTCTTTTAGTGTCATATTTTCCATTTTATTGATGATTTTAATGAAGATTTTTTAATTATAGACTTTTTAATGCAAGTGTTAAATTTAAAGGTGGTCAAATTTTATAAAAATTACATGTTAAAACAAAAGAACAAATACCTAATTAAAGCTCACCAATTTTTTTTTAACTAAACTGAATTTTATTAATTTTCAGTTATTGTAAATATAAAATAAATTATTTCTTACAAAAAAGTATTTTCATTTTTTAAATAGAAAATAACAATATCATGGCTGCTTGCACCAACACTTAAACTAAGATTAAATCTCGACTAAACTGAATTTAAGTGTAAAATGCTGCGTTCTGATTGGTCAACCTTCAATTTAATCTAAGTTTAAAGTTAAACTATAGCTGGTTTAAGTGAACCAGATACGGTATGCCAAAAAATACTGTAAGCGACAATGGATCTGGTTTTTAAGTAACTGTAATACATTTGTAAAAAAACTAAGAAAATTTTAAATAGTTATTTATTTATTAATAAAAAATCAAATGCATACAAGGACCCAATTACAAATGTTGATAAAAATACTTTTGTAAATTACTCTCCTATCCATTATTTGTAAATGGTAAACAAAAAATATTTTAATTCATGTTTTTTTAAATCTAAAATTTTTAGATTTCGTATTCCAAAAATTATTTTTTGTACTACCTATCAAGTGCTAGCTATTATCTACTGTTTACTACTACTGTTTACCTTGACAACCAATAAAATCAATGAATTCATTTATTATTGACCGTTGTTAAGCATTGTTTATTGACGACGTCAATACTGAAAAAATTTAAGACAACTAATAACTTTTTTCAACTTATTTGTCAAACTAACAGCTATGTCAAGACAATTTTTAAACTATATTTTTAACTCATATTTGGAGTTACTAGCTTTAGGTAGTAGAAAAAATAGTATATGCACCACGTATGCATAAGGTTTGCATTTTAGTTGCATAATATACTATATAAAAGTACTTGTGCTTCGATATTTTCCAGTAATTACTGTATTTGTAAAATTTTATTTATTTCTTAAAAAAGCACAGACAACTAAAAACGCAACAATAAACAAAAACATGGTATTTCCATGCACGGTTGATGCAGAGTTGCATAAATCCTTATCTCTACAAACATGGCACTCTACAAGTTGGTTATCATAATTGTAATATCTTGACTGCAGTTCGGAACATACGTTGCTTGTATGACATCCTCTATGTAACCATTTTATACCACCGTCTAAAGTTTTTAAAAATAATTAACTATTACTTAAAGAAAAAATAATATGTATAAAATTTTGTGATTTTATGTACCTAAAAAATACTTTATAAAAAGTGCGGTCCAAAAATCACCCCCTCCTAACTTTTGTACGAATTGAGATATCAACTTCAAATTTGGAGTACGTAAATAAGACAACTTAAACAATTTTTTTGCATATATTTAATATGTTTTACTTTTAAAATGTGGTCAGGGGTGAATGATTTAAATAGAAAATGTAGGTAATATGTTTTGCTAAAAATGCGGTCCTCAAGATTATTTTTATTTTTATTTACATCATTTAAAATTTGTTTAAAAGTGTAATGCACGTTTTTAAGTAATGAAATTAAGCACTATTCAAAAATTGTTCGTGTCCACCATATCACATTAAATAAAAAATAAATATCAACCATACAAAAAGAAAGTGTTCCTTTAAAGTTGATATCTCAACATGTTCAAAAAAGGGTGTGACTTTTAGACCGCATTGTATACTTACGATTTACTATGTATTTCGCACAAACAGAATCGCCATAAGAACAGACCGTTTTCTTGTGGGATTCCTCATATCTAGAATTAAAATAGGTACACTCATAATTTGGGTTTGACGGATCCATCTGTGTGCTACATGCATAACATTCCAAAGAATAGCCTAAAAGATCAAAATTATTAAACAAAAAAAATGGGGAACTTTAAAATATGAGAAATTTTATTTAAAACGGTGTCTCGCACTTTAAATTTGATGCCCTTTGAGCCGAGATACAGCCTGTTCCAGAACTCGCGTACCGAAATTTGAGGGTATATTAAAAACCCTCTGGAAAATATGAAAAAAAAATTTTTAAATTTTTTTCATATTTTCCAGAGGGTTTTTAATATACCCTCAAATTTCGGTACGCGAGTTCTGGAACAGGCTATTTAATTTCAAAAAATAAAAAATCTGAAACAGGGTACGGGTGGCAAAATGAGGACTTTTATAAAATAAGATATAAAATTCAATTCAATTCAAATTTAATTAAAATTTTATTTTACCTATGATTGAAATTTAACTGGTGTCATAATTTCACTATCTAATCAAAAATGTAAATATATAACAAAATATATTGAAATGCCTTTATCTTGGAAACTAATAGTCCTACGATAAAAATTATTACATACGTTTTTGCAGAGAATTAAAAAATAGTTTTGTTTTAATCGAACACTCCGTTAAAAATTTATAAGGTTTACAAACAGGCTGACAGATCGACATTTTTTATAGCCCATATTTTTCACATTTTCTCGACGTTCAATGACATTATAAACCCGAAAATGCAAAAAAACATGGATTTTTCGGTCGATTTCAATAACGTGTGTTCCACCCGTAAAAATCTGATCACGTTTTTCTTACCTTTATCAAAATATGCTACCAGTACCACTAAACATATTGAAACACTAAATTTATCCATAATTTTAGTACATAAACCTTTCATTAAAAACTTAGACAAAGCTTTTTATAAAATTTGCGAGGGTATTTATAAGTTTTCTCTGTTTACTGCTGGTAAACTAATATAACCCTCAAGGAATTTTTGACAAAAACAATATTTATACATTTTTAAAAATATAATAATTCATAAATATTTACTAAATATTTATTGTAAAATATAACGGATGAATAAAGCAGTAAATTAAAGAATTAAGAAATAAATGTACAAGGTTTGTAAATAATTAAATTTGAATAGTAGTATATAACTTTTAATAAAGCTTTAGTTTCCTTTGGTAATACTTACAAAGAGGGGAAAACTGCTGAGGAACCAAGAAATTGGAGGAAATCTAGAAGGCATTCTTTCGAGGAATTCCCAAGAAATCTTTTTTTTTGTATTTTTAAGATTTTTCGAGGTAAGAGATTATACCTATAGGTACCTTCTAGAAGGAATTCAGGTGTACATTTTTTTAGCGGTTTACCCCTTGACTTAAAATAAAATAAAGTTTATATTTTTAAAATAAAGTAAATTAATAATTCCTGAGTAGGTATAAATACATATTATGTATTTATAAAGCATTTGCAATTTGAATTGGCTTATCCTTGTGGCATTTTCGACGTCCCGGCAGGGGTGACCCGATGGAGAAGGTGGGGACGCCACATCATCCCCCCACACAACCACTTCGAGTTGGAAATATCTACTGTCCACATAGGAAAAATATGGAGTTCGTGATCTCAGGGATGTTCCCAGGGGAGCTGGAATACCCTACAAATTTGGGTAGTTGGGATTTTTTTAAAGGCGATGAGCTTTTATTTGCTAGTTGGGAAAATTGGGTGGTACAGTTGGGAAATTTGTACTATCAGTCGGGAAAATCCAAATCCGATAGAGTTGGACTTTTTTTTAAGTCATCAGCATTTTCCATCAGTTTGAAAATTCCACAATCTTTAGTTGGTAAATGTTTGTCCTGCCCCCTCCCAACCAAAAAATCCCTTGCGTCACCCCTGCGTCCTGACAATAATTTTTTGTGTGTATAAAGATACTTTATATTTAACATATTTTAAGCAAATATAATTTAAATAATTGTTATATCTGAGAGACGAGTGACACACATGTCATTTCAGTTTGCAAATGCTTTAATAATACTGTTATAGATAATTCAGTTTATATGGTAAGTCCATTTTGGACTTCCACCATAGTGCTTGCTGATTTAAGCAACATTTCTTGTTCAATTTCGGTTAAAGGCATCTTCACAGCGTCGGTTGCACCATTTACTCCCAGTGAGACTGGAACTGATAGGAACACTTCGTGCTCAATGCCATATAGCCCCTAAAAAAAGCGTATCTATTAATAGTAACTAATTTTTTCTGTGTATTTTTTTTCACCAATTGTGCCTAAGAAATAAAAGCAATTCGCTATTCTTCAAGATACTAAAGTTTAAATTTCATTATTTTTCTAGATGTTTTATAAAACATCTAGAAGTTTAATAAAACATCAAGATGTTATTTAAGACTTTAGTTTTTGTATTCCTGTAAAAATATGTACCTATATTATTTACATGCAAAACGAACACTAAAATCACACAAGCACCAATAATTTTAATTTTTCGAAAATAATCTTTATTAAAAGCAGCCATTTTGAAGTTGAAACGAGCGTTTAAATTAGGTAGAAATCTGAAAAATTCCTATAACAATTTCTACGTCATCTAGTTACCAGTCATTAAATTATGCTTTTTTCCACTGCAAGGGGAAAGGGGTTAGATATGAAATTTAGCGTAAAATAATTTATGTATGTCCCCTTTGAATTTCTGATAGTAAGATAAATTAAAGTTTTTTTGTTACTTTCTTATTTGGAGGGAAGAAATAATATTAAATATTAATTAAAGATAGGCAAAAAAATAATAAAAATGTTTTATTTTAGTACATTATTTATTAAATAATAAATTAATTATATTTTTGATTTTAGAACATATTTGGTACATAAAAATACAAAAAGATACGATACAGATATGTATTTTTATATCACAAGCCTAAACTAAATAAATAATTTTCTTTTAACAGTCTTAAATTAGGAAAAGTGTCATTTAGTCCCGGAAAAATATGATTTCCTGTACAATAACTTTAGACACCGAGAAAAATTCTAAAAATCCTTTTATAAATAATAACAGCTAAAAAAATATTTATGACAATCATTATATTTTTTCCTACGACCTAGTTAGTAGTAAGTGCCTATTTTCCACCCGTTGCCTATGACAACACGTTGTTTGCAACGATGCAACGGTTGGGAAGTGACAATCAGCTGATTTTACATATCTGCTGTCAGAAAATTAGTAAACGTCAAACACATAACCTCAAATTGAAAAATTAAAGATCATTTTTGCGTTTTTTGGATGTTTAGGGGTCGTCCATTAAATTCGTCACGCAAATTGTCAAAAATTCACAAAATTTAAAATCTCTACAGCCTTTAATAACGCGAGAAACGTGGTATGAAGTTTATGAATTTTGGTAAATTTGCGTGACGTATTTTATGGACGACCCCTTAGGTGTTAGGTCGTAGGAAAAATAGTATGACGCAATTCGACGCAAACCATTTCAGTGCACAAGTGCTTTTTTAATCGGCTGCACTGAAAACTAGGTTCGCGTACTCGGTGCGTAATATACTATTACTTGTGACAAGTGACTTTGTGAGCTGATTACTAGTGTATTTTTCTCAGTGTATAATAAAAGCTTAAAATAAGTCTCTAAAAAAAATATTTGCTGTTAAAGCCATTTTTAATATATTACAAAAATAATATGCCTCATAAATATACTTATTTGTACTTATAATATTTCTTGTTATTTTTATATAAAAAAATTAAAAAATCTTGCTATTAACACTAATAAAACTATATAAATTACCTTCGAAACGTTGGAACTTTTATATATATTTATTTGTACTAAATGTTTGAGATTCACTTGTAAATACTGTATATGGTCGTTTTTTTTTATTTTGATTTGTTGTTTTTTCTATTACAGAAAAATCTGCTATAGCTATTTTTGTATTAAGAGTCCAAAATGACTGATTTCTGCTTGAGCGTGGATGCCTCGATCTGCAATCACGCGAAAGCAGAAATCCTGTAATAGACAAAACAAACAAACAAAACTACAATACTATAAAAAATCTTCAACAAAAAAACGAACTCTAAGAAAATGTAATAAAACAACACAAAAAAGAAAATTTGAAAAAAAATAAAATATTTTAAAGCAACTACACTCAAAATCTGTTATCTTTAAAGTATGTTATATTAAGCTTTAAGCTAAACTGATATTTATTGCAAAAATTATCTGCATTGTCAAGTATTTAAATTAAAACTAATTAAAACTAGAAACATCAGTATAGTAGAGATTCCTGAACAGCCAACATAGTTTGAGCTGATAGGTGTAACTTTTGGATTTCTTCATCAGATAGTTGCTGGTTCACACAACTGGTGATTCCGTTCCATCCTATTGTGCAAGGTAGGGACAAAAATACCTCCTCACTAATTCCATGGTGACCCTGTGTGCAATTTGTAGACAAAAATTACTCCTCCATTCTTAATTTGTATAATTATTAAGATGCATTGTGCGTATATTGAGAAAATCAAATATTTTTTTATCAAGGTACATTTGAACAATAACTGTGCGTATGTTATAATATTTGACTGTTTGTGGTTTAAAATACCTTTATCCACGGCCGTGATTAATAGGCCTATTAATCACAGGCCTGTAAAAATTAACCGTTTAAAATTTAAAACGACCGTGGATAAAGTATAGAATTCTACTCGCGAATAATAGCTATTATTCATTCGGGTGATTAGGTCACTCGGCTTTCGGCTCGTGTGCCAAAATTCACCCTCATTGATTAATAGCAATTATTATACGCTCATTGAATAATATACTATTGTATTTGGGTCTCAAATAGCAATAAACAATACAACACAATATAATCAAATATTTTTTAACACAAGGCTTATTATTTATATAAAATCACCAAATTAATTAAAGACGAAAAAGTTAAAATGTTTTTATCAAAAAAATTTCAACACAGTGGAAAAATTAATTTTATTTACAGAAATAATACAGAATTAAAATTTAAGACCATCTTGCACCTTAACCATTTGGTTAGCACTGTATTTAAGACTGCACCGCTCAGAATCTGTCAGATTTACTTGTACTATATCTACAACGCCATTTCCACCCAAACTCGAAGGCAAAGACAAAAATATGTCGGCTTCTATCCCATAACAACCCTACTCAAAATATAATTGATTAATATGTGCAAATTTAGAGCTAAGCGGCACCTGAGGGTTTCTACACTCAAAAAAGCAGGAAAAAACAGCACCAAAGCTTTCTGTAGTTATTTTCTAATTTTTATGGATTATTTTGTTTCAAACAACCATTTTTCTAATGAAAAAATTTGTACAGCAAGAAGCAGACGGATCAAAAAAAAATCTCGGAGTAAACGATTTGGTAAATAAAAAGTTAGGTTTAGAATTTTTAGTCGTATTAATGGTGGATGTCGCTTGCAAAACATCTTTAAACTACGATATTTCAAAAACGCTTTTATACAGACTTATTTTGAACCATTTTCAACGTAGCAAAACACTTTTGGTCCAAATGTGAAGTCTCTATGCCAAAGCGTTCTTGAGCTATTCTGTAAGCAACCTGCACCATTAATATGACTTTTTTATACTACCGTTCGGGCATGCGAAATCACAAAATAACCAACAAAAATCACAAAACAGCTATTTTTTATGCGTGTTTATCAAAACTCACCTTAATGTACGTCGACACAGCGTGCACGTTGTGCGTATTTTTCAAAATGCTCTGGCAGACCGATGCAGCGCTTAGGCCTATGGCCCAGCTGGTGTAGCCTTTTAGCTTGATCACCTCGTAGGCGCTATCCACCACCTCCTTGTGGACTTGTTTGTATTTTTCCGGGTCCTCCTCGGTGCCGATGGCCGGGTTGATCTCCCGGAGCCGCACTCCGGCTACGTTTACTCCGGACCAAACAGGAACTGAAAATACAAATGTAAAAAATCTGTCTAAGTCGACCAAAAGCAAAATTTTGGAAATAATTTCGAAATTAAATAAACATAAGCACACAATATCTTCCGGATATCCTCTCTATATCCTCTCAATGTCGCATGTCCCTGGACATTAGTCGTATATCCCAAGGATATCCCAAAAGGTATGTCCTGAGGATATGCTGTCCGTATATCCTAAGGATATACTTTATTTCCTTCGTACATCACAGGGACGTCCCGAGTGGATGTCCCGTGGATGTCCTTTCGGGATATCCCCGAGATATCCTACGATGGCTTTTCCTTTTATTTAAAATTTACCGCGCTTTTCGTGACTTTAGTGGCGAATGTAGGTGTTTGTGTCTTATGTGTGTAAGTTTTTTCCACAATTATTATTAAATATTTATATTGTTTTTCTTTGTTGGACAATTTCGTGAGTATTACCCCTCACAAAAAAATCAATACTATTTGATAGCCACTTTCATCGGAGAAAGTTGTACTGTATGTAACATAATTAGTAGCTATCTTACGTAGTAGCTATCTTAAGTAGTCTTAGTACAGACGGACAGTATCCCTAGTAACATTGAGCTTGAACAAGTTTCTTGACCAGAGTACTTGACAAAGTTCTTTGTAAAGAATTTTACAATTCTTGAGCAAGAGAATTAATCAAGATTCTTTATCCAGACTCGGGCAAGATTTTAGCAAGATTCTGGAAGCAGAGCGTTTAGCAATACTTTGTCAAGTCTTTTCGTCAAGTCTGTAGCAAGCAATTTGACAAGCAATTTCACAAGATTCTTGGTCAAGAATCTGGGGATATCCATTATATAAATCTGTACTATCTGAGCCTAAACTTATTTGAAGTCCATTTCAAATAATATAAAATTTAATTTCTTACCGCTAGTATCACCATGTTCACCAATAATCCATCCATGGACGCTTGTCGAAGAAACCCCAAGTTTCTGGCTCAATAAAAATCTAAATCTGGAAGTATCCAAATTGGTCCCAGAACCGATAACTCTATTTTTTGGCAAACCACTCAGTTTCCAAGCAACATACGTCAAAATATCGCAAGGATTGCTGACAATAAATAAGATACAATCGGGAGAGTGTTTGACCAAATTCGGGATTATTCCTTTCATTATATCCGTGTTGCGTTGCACCAGGTCCAGACGAGATTCGCCCTCTTTTTGGCGCGCTCCTGCAGTCACCACACATATTTTGGAGCCTGCAGAGACGGCATAGTCTAGAAGCCAAAGAAAAAATATATTGTACAACACGTTAGAAAAATAAATTAAAGACAATCTTTAAGTTTAATAGCTTTGTTTTTTGGTGGTGTTTAACTTACCCGAACTTGATGTAATTCTAGGATTTTTCAAAAACAAAGTTCCATGTTGTAAATCCATCATTTCTCCTTTAAGCTTGTCTTCGACACAATCAATTAAAACTAAATCATTTGAAATACCCTAAAACAAAAAAAAAACTCTGAAAAGGGATTTTTTTACTCAAGACGACCTTTATTTTATCATAATCGGCTTACAGAGCACCAAATTGAAAGTGTGAGACACTGTTTTAAGGGATTTTTTCTTATTTTTTACTATAAGTCTCACAAATAATGTAAGATGCCCATAAATATTTTTTGAGTACTTACTTGTGATAAAATACTGAAGGCGCAAGCCATACCGACAGATCCGACACCCACAACGGTAACTCTGTCTGTTCCCTTCTCCATATTATCGCCCAAATGGCTCAACAACTTGTCTTTAGTTGCCATTACTGTAAATAACAAAAATTAAATTAGAATTACGAAAAATTTGTATATAAAATGTTGAAGTTTTAGTGACAATGACATAAACTTAATATACTAATGTATGCAGCTTGCGTACAGAGTTTTAGGAATTGATAGTATGGGGTGTTCTTACCCCACGTGTGGGTATCCACACTTTTTTCCCCGGGAATGGTGATAAGATAAGATAAGATAAGATAAGAAATAGGATTATGGTGGACCACCATATCCTATTTCTTATCTATACCGGGTGATCAGTATAGTAATTCACACGGTAGAAACCCTCCGACGCAAGGGGGAGGTATCACCGAACGGGCAGCGCGCTTTCTTCTTTACGTCATAAGCGTGAGGGCGTGCGTGCAAGTGAGACGCACTCACATTCCGCACATATTTTCAATAGCCACACGTCCGTGTGCCGAACAATAACTGGCATGCCATTTAAGAGATGATTCTACATTCATAAATATGAAAAAAGCTTCTATAAAGGTTGGTCCGGAAGGTCCGTAAGGAGATACAGCCCTTCGAAGACAGACATATTGAATGGGGAATAAAACAAGCATCAATAAAATCTGATTCTTTATTTTAGACGAACCAAAAAAAGTATTCTTCGCAAAACACCTAAATGTAATATTAAAGGAGTAATACCCTTTTAAAAAGTAACATTTTTGTTGGCACAAAATGTTACTTCTACTTAATTGCATTTTTTTAACGGTTGTTACACTATATGACATTTTCTATGTATTTTTACTCAAGGAATCTATATTTCTTACAAAAAATTACAAAAAAACACATCAAAAAGTTTGGGGCAAAAATGTGTCTATCTAGGCACGCCTCTGGATAAATTCTAAAAAATTAATTAACATAAACTTACCCTTATTAATACTAGTATATATGTAGGTACATACAAAGGCTTATCGCTCTAGCTTAAAGGGTACCAGAGTTATCAATTAAAAACCTTATTTTTAGTACATTTTTAAAGGGCTGTAGCTCCCTTAGGGCTTATTTCCGGTCCAATCTGTAAAGGAACTTTTTTTATATTTTTGGATGTAGAATCACCTCTTAAATTTTGGCATGCCAGTTACTGAGCACCCTGTATTTAAATTGGTTAATGAATCATAGTTGATATAAAGCTATTAATATAATTATTTATTATCATTATTTACTAAATAAATATTTGTAGAATATAATTTATTTACATCGGCACTACTAAGAGTGCCAATGTAGACAAGTCAAAATTTTTGACAATGTTTTTTTTATTTCTCGATGTTTTGGACCTAAGTCAAAATCAGTAAAAAATGCGTCCGTTTGTGGGTCTGTCTGTTTGTCTGTAAACTCAATAACTCCATAACTAGAAAAGATATCGACAAGCGGTTTTTTGCGTGTTATTTCTTATCATATTTCGAAGAGGTGTTTAGATTTTGAGGGTACGATTGGGGGGGTAAAAATAGGGTAAAATTGCTATTTTAAGCGTTCTTTTGGTTATAATTTGGTTAATTATAATTATTATTGGATTTTATTAATTTAGGTGTAAAATAAACGATTTTTTAAAATTGCTCAAAAAATATTAGAAACATTTTTTTCCTAAAATACATTATCTTCGAGATATTGGCGTTTAAAACAGGAAAATGTTTTTTTAGCATATCTCATTTATTATAAAATTTTCATAAAACAAGCAGGTGTATTAATTATACACACAACCTCCCTTTTCATTACGTTTTAAATTTTAAGCTTTTAAGTATTATTTAAATAATTCAATTATTACAGTTACAGGTAAACAGGTAAATGTACTAAATGTACTAAACGTTTAGTCCCTAAACCCTATGGATTTGTGTGGACTAAAATATCGCCGCTAATAAGGTGCTTGCAAGTCTTCATTGTTTTATCTAGTAATTTATTTTGTTTATTTAATTGAACAAATAATGTATGCTTGATAATACCGATTTACAAATATATATATATATATATATATATATATACATATAATGTTACTAAAACAATCCCCTATACTTGATTAAAAAAACTATGATATTTTTCCGAGCAGTTTTCAAAAATAAAAAAAAAAAAAACAAAAAAGAAAAAATTGTAGAAAAATATATCTAAAGTCACAACTTTAGCATGCGAAAAATGTTACCTCACTTCGATTTTTACCAAAAATAATCCCATCTGAGAACTTTTGGTAAAAAACCCAAATTTATTTTAGCTCAAAACGTTCTAAATTTATTGTGTTTTCAGACACACAGAAAAATAATTTTTGTAGGAATTGTATTTTTTGCATACACAATAGGGTAAATCCATAACTCACGTTACAGCTGCAGAAATAATGACACTTTTAAATATTTTATTAAATATTGTTTGTTATATTATTTACAGCACCTGCGCTAGTTTCGAATTTCCCAAAATCACCAAAAAACGTCCTAGACAAAAAAATTTTGGATACAAATATGTTTCATGAAAAAATAAGAAACTTTGAAAATGTCCGTCTGTCTGATATCACGTTTTTTGTAGACTGGATAACTCAAGAACGAATAATCCGATCGACTTCAAATTTTCAGGAAAAATCAAGTTCTATGAGAGGAAGATCCCTATTGTTTTTCAAAGCAATCCCCCAAAAAAAAAATCTAAAATTTTCCATTTTCGCAAAAAGAAAATAAACCAAAATTGAAAAATGTCGAACATTTTTTTTAACGATTTTTTTTTTTTAATTTTTCGTTTTTCAAAAAAAGATCTTTTGAAAAAAAATATTATTTTTTTTTGTGAAAATATTTTTTTTAAGTATTTGGGAAAAAGATTATTTGTTAAAAAATAATAATGTAATGTAAAAGAGTGATTTTTTCTGCGGCTTTCCAAACCCAACTTCGAAAAATGTAAAATTAAAAATAAATTGGAATTTTATTTTCAATTAAAAAATATAAAAGGGGTTCTTTAAAAAACAACCTCGTGTCTCGTTATTAAAATCAATTAAAATTTTAAAATTGAATAACTGATTAAAAATATTTAATATTATAAGTTCAAAAAGTTCATTAAAAATTACTAAAATTATTAAAACATTATTTCAAAAAGAGCCGGTCTTCTTATCATTTTAAATTAAAAACATAAAATAAAATTTATCCCTACCTCGAAAATCTCAATAAACAGTATTAAATTTAAATAACTCATACTTACCAATAAGTAAAACTTTCACACACAAAAAACACTGAAAACACTGAAAAACCTGAAGAACTTCAGAGGCAGAATGTTGCCAAGGTGACCTCCAACGCACAATATATAAAATCCAGAGTGCCGACGATATCAAACCTCGCGCATGCCTCGCCCAACAACTGGAGAATACCTACATGCGGTGAGTCTCTCTTTCGAAGAATATTCTAGGAATCGGTGGAAGCTACGGGACCACTAGCACGTTACCAGGGATTGCGACAATAGATGCAACAAGTTGGAGGATTTTAAATGCTTCGCAGTTTATTATACAGCGTTATTCAGAAATAAGTTCGAGAAATTTAAAATTAAATTCTGCGGTAAAAAATATGAAAAAAAATCCTATAAAGGTTGGTCCGGAAATTAGCCCTAAGGGAGCTACGACCCTCTTAAGTTCCATCTAAAAAGTATTTTTTATTTAATATTTCTGGAACCGGTTGCTGAAAGTGAATCTGAAAATAAAAAAATTGTAACTCCACCCTCTGAGGGGCGGGGGGTAGTTTTCTTGAAAACTGAAATATTGGGGTTTTTGATGTCGCTAAAATTGAATGTTAAAATAAAAAATTTCTAAATCCACACCCTGAGGAACGGGGAGTAGTTTTCGTGAAAATTGTTATATTGGGGTTTTTAAGGTTGCTGAAAGTGAATCTGATAATATAAAAAAAAAAGATGTCACGCGCGGAGGTGAAAAATGGGAAAGCTCTTTTACTGTGCAGTGTATTTATTGCTCTTTTGACATTTTACTCTTCTCCCAATATACTTATGAAGAGTACCGTATAACAAGTCAATGTATATTCAGATTACCAAATTCATTCAACTGTTGCTTTCACTTCAAAGTCCAGCTGTTTAAATTCTATAAACTTCGGATTAGTTGTTTTGTCTACCTGTTCGAATGCATAGGTATTTTTTATTCTCGTAATAATAGTAAAAATTTTGACTTTAGACTCCACTATAGTACTCGCATAAAGCCTATACCCAGGTAGCAAGGGATGTTATATTACAAGAAATTAACATCACTTTTGGGTGTATTTTTAAACTAAATCATAACATCACATATTATTGAAAAATAACATGTATTTAACATCACATTTCCAACGTAACACGTGTGACGTGACAACCATATTATTTAATAACAAATATTTAGCAACGCTGTGAATATATCTCATGTCACATATTAACGTGGCTTTCACGTGAATGTCATGTTATTTTGCTTCTCACCGACGTTCGAAGCTAAAAAATCGATATAAGATGATGTTGATAGAGTAAATTATTATAAGGAAATTGTATACACATTATACGATTTCCAATGGATAGGGGGCTCTGCCGGGCTTCTCAAGACCACGGACACGGATTAAAGGAATGTATTCTCCGCTTAATCTGCAATTTCGTATTTAGAATCTATCTGTTTCAATCTGTGATTGTTTCAATTACTGATTGATTTTAAATCCGATTTTTTTTTATAGGGATAGCGTTTTTAATGGTTTTAATTTAGAAAAAGCTAATATCCTAGGATATTATTTAAATATTAAAGTAACAGTAACGGCATCCATAATATATTAGATATAACAGGAATGTGGATTTATGATGTCACAAACACGTTATTTTCGGGATGTCATTGTGTGATGTTATTAGGGGCGGACTTAGGACATCCCCACCATGCTACATTCTTGTTAAATGAGACTACAATCTTAACATCACATGTCACATATTAACGTGGCTTTCACGTGAATGTCATGTTATTTTGCTACCTGGGTAGGTTTAGATATAGTAGATACTTTAATGTATTTGTTATTATAAAAAAAAATTGAGTTCGATCCAGAACATCTCAAACAGCGATAAAAAATATTTTTAAATCAAAATAAAATATTAGTGATATGTCTATTTATAAAAAAACGTATAGAATTAGAATATCCCACTGCAGTGTTAATAAAAAACATATTATATGTTGTTTTATAAAATTTATTTTTATATTGTTTTAAACTATAAAACATTCATAATACTAACTTTATGTGATTAACATAAAAATATACAGAAAATAACTTTTTCAATCAATTTTATTTTTTTATGTAGTACGTTAATTTTTAAGTTATTTTCAATTTGGTACCTCTAACATATTTTCAGACTCCACAGTCTCTCTATTCCTCAATTTCCTTAGAGCGGATCCTGTATATGTCTCTGCCTTTCCAGGCAACACCCATTGCATGACAGGTGAGATCAAATCGGGATCTATCTTCCTTATGTCCTGCTTTCCTGTTAAAAAACTGACTATAATACCAACAATGAGTACAGTTAGAACTCCTATTGGAGTGATCCAGAAATAAGACAGACGAAATAGTGGGAATACGTCAGATTCGTCTGGATAATTCTAAAAAAAAAGTATTTGTTGACCAAGTGTATGACTCCAATTTTGAGATGAAAACAGGGCTTACTAATTCTAAAAACTGGGTTTGCTAGTTCTAAAAACTGGGCTTATTAGTTCTAAAAACTGGGCTTACTAGTTCTAAAGACTGGGCTCACTAGTTCTAAAAACTGCTTACTGGTTCCACGCTCGTCGCATTGATGCCATATTTCTCAAAACATTGATCCACCCGTACAGGAAATCTATGCCTCACCACCATTTTTTCTGCAGACATATATTGTCCGCCTAGGGTGATTATGGTGGACATGATAAATCCTGCTATTGATCCTGCTATGGCCCCATAGGAATTAGCCCAGGGGCATAACATGCCCAGAGAAAACATGCCGAATGAAGTTGCAGCAGCTATGGAAGTAAAACTAATACACATCTAAAAATAATAATTAAAAAAGTCCAAACCTTAACGTTAGGTATCTGAAATATATACCACATTCATCTTACGTTAGATCAAGTCGTTTTAACGTCATTTTTTACCAGGGTAAGGTACCTACCTTAATTATACCTCCCATATGCTCCACGACGAATAAAAATGAAACAGTCACAAATCCAAGTGCCAAAACCACTCCTTTTGCCACTTTTGTGGCTCTGGTTTCAGTGAGACGCATTCTCATACAGCCTTTTAAAAAATCCTCCAAAAATACCTGGGCCGAAGAATTTAGGACTGTCGAAAGAGAACTAAAATATATTTTATATATAAGGAGAAATTAAGTTTGATTGGTCGCATGCGGATATTGCTCGGGATATTGTAATCATTTTAAAACGAGGCGTGAGTAGAGAGATATTTTTTTGTCCCTAAAAGAAAAAGGAGGAATAATTTTTATGTTTACCTCAGAGAAGCCCCAAAAAGTCCAGCTATAAATAATCCTGGCACCCCTCTCAAGTGCCCCACTATCTCCATGACAAACAATGGCAAGAGTTGATCGTTCGCTTTAATCCTTCCCGAGTCCAGAGGGTCACATCCGTAGTAGGTGGCGTAAACCAAAACTCCTGAATAGGAACACATTGAGAAGAACACTGATGCCCCTATTGCAAATAACAATGCGGCTCTAAAATTTAAACAAAATACATTTATACATAATTAAAATAAAAAAAAAATAGTTCCTAAAAATTATTTTTAAAAAATGTATTGCAGAGCTCTATAACTTACAGTTTTGCCTGTTTCAAATCTGGCAAAGACATGTAACGTTGTACCATTTTTTGATTAACCGAGTTAAATGCTGCCCAATAGGTGAAGCCTCCAAATAAGACGCTGAATCCTGTATAGGTCTGGTACATACTGGGATTGGTACTAAAAAAATGAAAAGTAAGTTTGAGTCCTTAGCAGAGCTGTAACTAGGGCGTGGCGAAGGTGGAATTTGCCACGGGCGCAACACTTAAGAGGGGCGCTAATATTTTCCAAAGACTGAAGAATGTACATATTTATTTTTAGTTATGAAGGGCTTGATAGTTTTTTTTTGTTCATATTGAATTAATGATGTTAAATGAGAAGGCGTTTTTATTTTTGTTAAGTATTTAAAAATAAAATAATATTTTTTTTAATAAGGCTATAGCCTAATAAAAGAATTTAAACATTTCAGTTGTGTTTATATTGGATAGGGGCGCAAAGTAATAACCTGCCACATATGCAAACAGCTCTAGTTACGGCTCTGGTCCTTAGAAATATAGTGCTCTGTATGATGAGGCTCTTACTCGAAAAATATGAGCCTATTTCCCTCGCTGTATTTATCAAAAACTGAACGTAGACCATTATCTGCTATGGTGCCCAATATTACAACAGCCAATGTCGAAACAAACATGTATATTGTTTGACAGGTGTCTGTCCATATAACGGCCTTCAAACCTCCCTAAAATAATCATAAAACTAAAACACGAAAAAAAAGCAAATGGCATAAAATTAAAAAAAATCAAAAAATACAAAAAAGTCAATACCTACATACACTAAAAGAAATAATACTTACTACCAGTGTATAGAATACGCAAATTGCTGTGGCAGCGGTTCCGATTAAGTGTAAATTAATTCCAGTTACTGAAAACAATGGGCCTTTAGTTCAAAGCGTTTAAAGTTATTGCCAAAAAATATAACATCCGAAAACCCGCCGAAGTAAAACTTACCTTGATTAAAAGCTAACGCAGGGACATAAATATAAATAGGCATTAGCACAAGCTAAAAAGAGTACAATATTAGATCCTCTTTAAAGTTATTTAAAATACACTGAAAAACTGTAGTCTTAACTCACCACGTCTACAACAAAACACACTGATCCCATTGTTCTCACAACACTGTTAAACCTGAGCTCCAAATACTAAAATAGAAGTATTGTATTGTTTTAGTTTTAATTGAAACCCTCATGATTCTATTATTTTTTTAGTATAAAAAAATCGCTCGGTAAATACCGATGCTTAAATCACTGGTCGACAAAAAAAAACATATCTTTCCATTTTGTCTGATATATTATTTTCGATGTACTTTTTGATGCTGAACATGAATTTGGCCTCCGTTTGTTGACTTTTGTACGGAATTCTGAGATAAAAGCTACTGCTTTTTTGAAAAAAACTTATAAAACAAATTAAAAGCTTTACCCTATTTAAAAGACGGGTCTGCGCGGGTTTAAATCTTGCATAGACCGGACTTGAGCGGGTGAATTTCATCCACTCAAGTCCGGTTTATGCACCATTTATACCCGCTCAGACCCGTCATTTTCAGCAGGGTAATAACTGAGAAATAGACATTTAAAAAAATGTTTAACATTTTTTAAATTTTTTTAACTTTTCTCAAAAACTGTTAAAGATATCTAAGAAAACGTAATATTTTTAAAATCTGCGTAAAAACTGCATCTTATAGATGTATAAAATTTCTGGAAAAACATTTTTTAGGGCTGAAAACAACGATTTAACTTTTTTTCAAAACAGCAGTAGCTTTTATCTCAGAATCCCGAACCAAAGTCAACAAATTCGTGTTCAGCATGAAAAAGTACATCGAAAATGATATATCAGCCAAAATGGAAAGATATGTTTTTTTTGTCGACAAGTGTTATCAGACGAATTTTTAAAAAATAATAGGTACCTCATATGACGAGTTGACTTGGAGTTTAAAAAATACCGGTAGGGTAACGTATGTCATATAAATGACACTTAGCACTATTGATACGCATTGCAACCAGTACTGACTTCCAAAATTGTAAACTTCAGATGGACTTCCCAAAATTGTTACACCCGAAACGAAGCTGAAAATATTTTTTTAATTAAAATTAAAAAAAAAAGAGTAATGAAGAAAATAATATACAAAGGTTGAGAATTATCAAGCATTGATATACTTAAATATACTTAATATAATGTAGATACATAGTCTTAAGACTCCTATATAACAAATATAAGCTTTATAACCTTTATAACCTATATTACCTGGCAACTAGAGACATAGCTACGGGGAATACCCGAAGATTCCTACTTCCCGTCAGATACTCGTTAAGATTTTGAGACTTATTAAAATATCTGTTCTTGCAGTCATAATACAGCCCTGTAAAGGCATTCAGTAGAAGCATAGAGGCAAAAACTACATAATCGGCTAAGGTAAAGTGATAAAAGTCATTTTTCTCATAGTCCACTACAGGCATATTGTTGTATTATAATATTTATAACTGTAAAATAAACTTATTAATACAGAGTAAATCCAACGTTAAAAAATATGAGCGGCAGCTCCCTTAGGACTCATACCGGACCAACCTTTATAGGAACTTCTTTTCATATTTTTAACGTAGAATCACCTTTTAAATTTCTCCAACTTATTTCTGAATAACCCTGTATAATAAAGCTTTCTTTAAAAAATTATGCACATGGGACCTTGCACAAAAATTTATTTCAATTTTTTTTGATAACGAAGTACTTTCCTAGGGCAAAGTAAAATTACTCTTTAAACAATTTAAAAACTATGTATTCCAAGAACTTCTAATTGTAAACTATGTAACCCTGTCAAACGCTTTTGTGATATCGAAGAAAACATCGACTATTTAATTATTTAGTATTTTTGAAATAATTGCCACTAAAAAGTTCTTCGTGTTAAATCTTTACAAATTGGAAGAAAATTATTAAATTTTGCACAAGACGAAAAGTCCAAACTACACTTTGTAATAATAGCTAATAATAGTAGTACCACTAATTTATATACATGGTTATGAAGCGGAATATTATCGTATACCTAATTATCGTATACCTAATGAGCATGAAGAAAAATAATTAACTATTTTATTATTATTATTAGTATTTTAAAATAATCACATTTACAAAAAAAAAAAATCGGTAACCAACAGAGTTGTCATATGTCGTTTCCTATAGAATTTGAGCCGCTGAATCCGAATCTAACACGAAATTGACAGACGTATGGACATTTTTGAAAGATAGGAACTCAGAATGCCAGATCTGTAAAGAATAAGCAAAGATTTCATGCAAAAATTTATTTATATACATTTTAAGTTATAAAAAATAGACTAATTTATTTCATACTTCTCATAATTGTTCTAGTTTTCCATATTTACCAATTTCATAATCCTGAAATTAAAAATTATTAGACGTTAGGTAATTTTTTAATAATTTTTCAAACCGTGTCAAAAAATACTTACTTTTAAGTCAACCGTGGATATTTCTATCATATTTTCCGACTCTACAATTTCTCTATTCCTTAATTTTCTTACAGACGACCCTGCATGTCTCTGCGCCTCTCCAGGCAGCACCCATTGCATGGCTGGGGAAATCAAATCGGGATCTATTCGACTTATGTCCCGCTTACCAGTAAAAAGACTAACTATAATACCTACAAGGATAACAGTTCCAGCGCCTATAGGAGTGATCCAGAGATACGACAAACGGAAAAGTGGGAATACGTCAGATTCGTCTGGATAACTCTAAAACAACAAACCTTTTTCTATTTTGCGACTCTTATAAGTTCATAATCACAAGCATTTTGCGTGTTCTTACAGGCATATAAGAGGTTTGTAGTTTTTTTTCTATTGGGTTGGCAATACTGGACAAAAGACAATCGCTTGGCGTTTTCCGTGCAAATGTCAACACCGCTTTTAAGTTTACTTTTCTACTAAATTATATTTTAAGTTAATTTTTACCAGGTTAAAATTGTGGCTTGGTTACTTGCAGTAAAAAAGAGAAGAGACGAAAATTGTAATGCCAACCCATAACAAAAATCCCTAAATCGGTCATCAATTTAAATGTATTTTTTTTTAATTTCAGAGCAAAACAAAAAAAATAGTATAAGGCACTCGTTTCATAACACGTTTTAAGCGCACTAGTACTTTAGAAAACTTACCGCAAGCGGCTTGTTTTCTAAACTTGTACTCGTGCGCTAAAAACGGGTGTTATGAAACTTTAATATACTATTAGTTTCAGAAAGGACCTCCTGGTTTAACTAAATTAGCTGACTTTAAAAACTAGAGTTACTGGTTCTAAAACTATAATTGCTGATTCTAAAAACTGGACTCACCGGTTCTACACTAGTTACATTGATGCCATATTTTTCAAAACATTGATCCACTCGTACGGGAAATCTGTGAGGTACCACCATTTTAACTGCGGATACGTACTGCCCGCCATACGTGATTATAGTGGATAAGATAAAGCCTGCTATCGATCCTGCTATGGCCCCATAAGAATTTGCCCATGGACATAGCATGCCCAGAGAAAACACACCGAAAGAGGTCCCTGCAGCTATGGAAGTAAAAGACGTCGCCATCTACAAAAAAAAATTGAACTTAGAAGTTGACAAGGGAAGTGGAGTGACGTTCATGCTTATTCAAATGTAGACGTCATTTAGCCAATTAGGAAACGTTCAAGTATTACGTAACGCTCCTAGGGGGGGTGGGGGTCATGTTAATGGTATAGGAAAATAGCGTAACAAGGGGGGGGTGGAGGTTTAAAATGATCAAAATTTGCGTTACGTAATACTTGTACGTTCTCTTATTAAAGCAATTAAAAAAATCATTGAATTGATTTATAATAGGTGTAACTAAACTAAAACTTTCAGCATTAATATTTTTAATGTGCGCATTAAATTTTCAATTTTAAGATTAAAAATAATTAAGTTTATTATCGTAATAATAAAAATTGTAATTGTTATTAATTATAATTATAACTAAATTACCTGTAATATACCTCCCATATGCTCAACAATAAATAAAAGTCCAACTGCTACAAAACCAAGTACCAAAACCACTCCTTTTACTATTAAAGTTGCTCTAGCTTCAGTCAGATGCATTCTCATACACCCTTTTAAAAAATCCTCCAAAAACACCTGGGATGTAGAATTAAGTACCACTGAGAGGGAACTAAAAATGGGAAAGCAAAAGTAATGTATAAGTTTACGATAAAAATTTTTGTAATTTGGGTCCTTTTATTTTTTTTAATACAAGCAAGGTTTGGACTTTTTTTAAGGTAATTAACGTTTCGCTAGTAGAAAGTTAAAGTTGGATTAACATTTTTTCTAATGCATTTTTAACGTATAAAAGTCCCAAATTCTAACGTTATAATTCCTAACGTACGTTAGGTGCTTAATGTTAGACTAACTTTTAGGTAAAAGTTATTCTAACGTTAGACCCTAACGTTAGGCATCTAACATTCAGACCACATTCATCTAACGTTAGATTAGTCGTACTAACGTTATTTTTCACCAGGTTATTTTTGATTACTTTTACGTCGATCTCTTCAGAACATTTTGTGGGCATTATAACTTAATAACGCTTTAACCTAGAGACTTGAATTTGTATAGTATACAAAAAAATATATATATTTTTTTTAATTTGGGGTCGTTTACGGTAGGTCGTTTATAAATTTACCTTAAAGCTGCCCCAAAAACTCCGGCTATAAATAATCCAGGCACTCCTCTCAAATGCCCCACCGTCTCCATGACAAACAATGGCAAGAGTTGATCGTTGGCTTTGATCCTTCCTGCGTCCAGAGGGTCACACCCTTGATAGGTGGCGTAGACCAAAACCCCCGAGTAGCAACACATTGAGACGAATACTGACACCCCTATCGTAAAGAGGAATAAGGCTCTAGAACAAATGTTATCCTTTTTGTCAAATTAAATGTGTTTTTTTTTTCTAATTCATAATTTACTATAGCTATATATTTTTTTGACTAGTTTTTTTGCAAACTTTGTTAACAATATAACTTACAATTTGGCCTGTTTTAAACTTGGTAAAGACATGTAACGTTGCACCATGGTTTGGTTGACGGAGTTAAATGCTGTCCAATACGTGAAGCCTCCAAATATGACGCTGAATACTGTATATGTCTGGTACATACTGGGATTGGTACTAAATAAACCAAAAATATAGCTTTATGTTTGGAGATTTTAGATATTTCTTAAGGCTATTATTGAACAAAGAACGAGATTTTTTTTTTGAAATGGTGTCTCGCTCTCCTAATTCCATGGCATGTGAAGCAAGATATTTAATTTAAAAATGTATCCATCTAGCACATTAATAAAATCTGACATGCACTAGAAGAAGAAAAAATATATCTTGGCTCACGGCACATCAAATTTAAAGTGTATCACACCGTTTTAAAGGAAATTTCTAGTATATTTAATTACACGTCTCAAAAATTACTTACTCAAAAAATATAAGCCGATCTCCCTCTGTATATCTATGGAATACTGCTTTTAGGCCATCAGCTGCTATTGTTCCTAATATCACAACAACGACTGTTGAAATAAACATGACAATTATTTGCCATGTATCTGTCCATACAACAGCCTTTAAACCACCCTAAAATAATCACAAATCTATCATTAAAAGAGACATCTTCAGGGATCCTAGCACAAACTTTTAATAAATAGTGAACGCTTTTGTTAGGCTTTCAATTACTACATATTTTCTTAAAAAAATACGTACCAATAGTGTGTAAAATATACAGACCGCGGCGACTATGGTTCCTATTAAATTTATATTTATTCCAGTTACTAAAAAAATATTATTAGGATGTATTATTGAATTAAAATCTAAAAATATACTTACCCTGGTTAAATGCTAACGAAGGAACATAAATAATAATAGGCAGGAACATCATCTAAAAATAAATAATATTTTATTAAATAAACTAATAAAAATAGAGTTGCTTAAAAACATATGTCTAGAATTAGGATTATTTAGATACATTAATCCGTTTAAAATTTGACAATCGTTTAAAAATTTTATATTTTTTTCTATTTCAAAGACCAACTCGTAATCATAACTTACCTCATCCATAACAAAAAATACTGATGCCATTGTTCTCACAACCCTGTTAAACCTGAGCTCCAAATACTAAAATAAAATTATTGCATTTTTTTATTTTATTTTAAGGTACTAATTATTAATTAAAAGTGTTAGAACCCCAAGTAATACAGAAAGCTATTACAGCGCTTTCATAGCCAAAATTTAAGCTGGGCCAGCTAAAATACAGCTAAATATTGGTTAAAAAGTAGAAAATACAGCTAGTTTTAGCTGTAAAAGCATTTGGTTACTAGGTACATACCTCATACGAAGAGTTAACTTGGAGTTTGCAAAATACTGGAAGGTAAACGAATGTAATAACAGTGCCACTCAGCCATATTGATAAGGCTATTAGCCAATACTGACTTCCGAAATTGTAAATTTCAGCAGGAGTTCCCAGAATTGTCACACCAGATACGTAACTGAAAAAAATATATAATTTTTATTTCTATTTTAACATTAATATGTTAGAGGGCTGAAGTAAAGCAAAACCGTGAATTCGTAAGCGTCACATATTAATGTTAAACATTAATATGTGACGCTTACGATATCAACAAAGTTCTCGGCTGGGATCATTAAGGTCTCATCTGAGATTATTGTTGTTATGTGGCGCAAAAGTGTCCCAAAATTATGTGACGCCAAAGTGCCCCAAAATTATGTGACGAAAAGTGTCCCAAAATTATGTGACGATCCCATCCGAGAACCCAAGTAACAACAATGGCAATAAAGTATCTCTTACCGCTATTTCGCAGCAAAATTGCAGCCATACTGGCTGCGAAATAGCGGTAAGAGATACTTTATAGTACTTGCGTTACTAGGGTAGTGTTTGCATTAGAATTACCTGGCAACTAAGGACATAGCCACCGGAAATGGCCGTAGATTCCTGCTTCCTGTGAGGTACTCGCTGAGATTTTGCGCCTTGTCGCAGTACTTGCTCCTGCAACCATAATACAGCCCTGTGCATGCACTCAGCAGAAGCATAGAAGCGAAAACGGCGTGGTCCACTACGCTGAAGTGGTAATAGTCATTTTTTTCTATGCCTAATTTAGACATATTACGCTAGCTACTGTAAAAAATAATATTTAAATTAATGGTTTACTAAAATTAAAAACAATTTAAGTAATTTAATAAAAGTTAAAATTCATTATTCAGTACTCTCCAAAATCTCCAATTTATAAAGAAATAATATGTTTGTACTCGAAAAATATCATTGTCGGCGCCTTCGCCATAATTATAAATCCGTGAAGATATGTAATGCATTCCCATTACACATATTGTATATATTGTATATTATTCACAGAAAACGATATACTGAATTTTCCCAAATACTTAAAACAAATATTTTTAAACAAAAAAAATATAAAAAAAAAGACATTTAAAAAAAAAGATCTTTCTTTGAAAAACGAATAATTTTTGAAAAAAAAAGGTAAAAAAGAAGTCCAAAAAGTTTTTCAAAAAATTTTGTTTGAATTTTCTTTTTGCGACAAAAAATTCAAAAAGAAAACTTTTGATTTGAACTAAATTACACTGCTCTACTACAGAATTTTCACAATCAATGAGAAATTCCTACCAAAGTATCATATAGCTGCTATTTTACGCTTTTTTGCTATCATCTCATTGTCATCAAGGGGTTTCTTTCTGATGTATGTACTCGCGGGAGTCAACGTGTTAAAAGGTTAAAATTGTTTAAATTTTTAAGAAATAAAATTTGCAAATATGGCGAGGGCGCGCCTAATAATTATACCATAGGTCATTTTTTTGTCAACAAAAAGAGTCGACTCATTACTCAGAGTTCTGGTAAAATAGCATGAATTCATGGGTTTAAACTCAATTTTAAATAGTTTAGCAGAATTTTTAGGTGAAAACACTATAATAAATATTATAAAAATAATATCTTACCTTAATATAAGTAGATAATCATTAAATAATTTATAATAAATATTGTTGTTCTCACGTGGCCTCACGTGTGATTAAAACAATTTACAGCATATTATCCACTCATTGAACTAAAATAAAAAAAATATATTTATTTAAATTTATTGTTAATTAAAAAGTCCAGATGTACAAGTGCAGTGGAGACAAATTAGAACAGTTTAAACTATTTAATCGATTTAATTTAAACAATGAAATGCCATGGTTTTTTTATGATAATTTAATACTAAAAATCTTGTCAATAATTTCTAATCTATAGGTATTAATTACTAAGTGGTATCATGTTATAAACCTTATATTTATTTTATTAAATAATTAAATAAATAACCAATTCATTTGTTAAATTAATCAGCAGCAATATTCATGAAAATTCATCAAAAATCATCAAAATTCAGCAAAATTCATCAAAATATTTAAATTTAATTAAAATTCATTAATTCGTCAATTCTTCGAAGAATTATGATCATACTCATCAGGGATCATATCATCCAAAAGCAAAAATTGTTTCTGTGGCTTGGTTCTAAAAGGGCCAATATTTTTATTATTTTTTTATTAAAAATTTCTGTCCTTTAAGGCATATTCCACAGCCTCGCATTCTTAAGGCCTATCCAGAGGCTTGCATAACCATAACACATAAATCGCGCATAAGACATAAGGATTTTAAAAGCACACGTCAATGGCGCAATCTTCGTAGTAAGGGCTTATTCAGTGGATAAGCCCTTACTGGATAATATCCACAGACTTGCATAACAAAACATAACGCATAATACATAGTGACATATTTTGCATATGTTCGTCCTCTTCCTTCTTCCTTCTTCCATCGTCTATTAACCAATCTTATGCGCTTATGTATTAGGACCGCCAATGGATAGTCTTATGTCATATGCCGTATGTTAATTATGTCTATGTTATTATGCGTTATACGTCCTGTGCGTAGTGAGCTATGCTAATCACATTTCTTCTTCTTCTTCTTCTTCTATTTTTTCTCGGTGTTGTTTTTAAAACCAGTTTTGTTAGGTATAACCTAACTTTCACAATTGTGATTTAAGGGCCACTTGCACCAAATTTTGGTACGGGATTAACTCAGCTAAACCGAGTTTAAGTTAAAAATGCTGCGTTCTGATTGGTCAGCTGTCAATTTAATCCAAGTTTAAAGTTAAAACAGCATTGGTGCAAGTGGCCCTAAATGTATTAAACATAATACTTAGCCAATAACGACACAAACTGTCAATAATAAATCTTATGTGCATGGAGGTGTGTGGGTAAAGCCTTGTCTAGGCCGTAAACCAAATTGTTATGCGTTTATGTTTTGTTATGCAAGCCTTATGCCTTTTGCCTTATGCCTTATGCCTTTTGCCTTATGCCTTATGCCTTTTGCCTTATGCCTTTTGCCTTGTGTCTTGTGTCTTGTTCCTTGTTCCTTGTGCCTTGTGCCTTGTGCCTTGTGCCTTGTGCCTTGTGCCTTGTGCCTTGTGCCTTGTGCCTTGTGCCTTGTGCCTTGTGCCTTGTGCCTTGTGCCTTGTGCCTTGTGCCTTGTGCCTAATGCCTAATGCCTTATGCCTATGCCTTATGCCTATGCCTTATGTCTTATGCTTGTGTCTTATGCTTATGTCTTATGTCTTATGTCTTATGTCTTATGTCTTATGTCTTATGTCTTATGCTTATGTCTTATGCTTATGTCTTATGTCTTATGTCTTATGTCTTATGTCTTATGTCTTATGTCTTATGTCTTATGTCTTATGTCTTATGTCTTATGTCTTATGTCTTATGTCTTATGTCTTATGTCTTATGTCTTATGTCTTATGTCTTATGTCTTATGTCTTATGTCTTATGTCTTATGTCTTATGTCTTATGTCTTATGTCTTATGTCTTATGTCTTATGTCTTATGTCTTATGTCTTATGTCTTATGTCTTATGCTTATGTCTTATGCTTATGTCTTATGCTTATGTCTTATGCTTATGTCTTATGCTTATGTCTTATGCTTATGTCTTATGCTTATGTCTTATGCTTATGTCTTATGCTTATGTCTTATGCTTATGTCTTATGCTTATGTCTTATGCTTATGTCTTATGCTTATGTCTTATGCTTATGTCTTATGCTTATGTCTTATGCTTATGTCTTATGCTTATGTCTTATGCTTATGTCTTATGCTTATGTCTTATGCTTATGTCTTATGCTTATGTCTTATGCTTATGTCTTATGCTTATGTCTTATGCTTATGTCTTATGCTTATGTCTTATGCTTATGTCTTATGCTTATGTCTTATGTCTTATGCTTATGTCTTATGTCTTATGTCTTATGATTATGTCTTATGCTTATGTCTTATGTCTTATGTCTTATGCTTATGTCTTATGCTTATGTCTTATGCTTATGTCTTATGTCTTATGCTTATGTCTTATGTCTTATGCTTATGTCTTATGTCTTATGCTTATGTCTTATGCTTATGTCTTATGTCTTATGCTTATGTCTTATGTCTTATGCTTATGTCTTATGTCTTATGCTTATGTCTTATGTCTTATGTCTTATGCTTATGTCTTATGCTTATGTCTTATGCTTATGTCTTATGCTTATGTCTTATGCTTATGTCTTATGCTTATGTCTTATGCTTATGTCTTATATCTTATGTCTTATGCTTATGTCTTATGTCTTATGCTTATGTCTTATGCTTATGTCTTATGTCCTATGCTTATGTCATGCTTATGCTAATGTCTTATGCTTATGTCTTATGTCTTATGTCTTATGTCTTATGCTTATGTATTATGCTAATGTCTTATGCTTATGTCTTATGTCTTATGCTTATGTCTTATGCTTATGTCTTATGCTTGTCCTATGCTTATGCTTATGTCTTATGCTTATGTCTTATGCTTGTCCTATGCTTATGCTTATGTCTATGCTTGTCATGTCTTATGCTTATGTCTTTTGTCTTATGCTTATGTCTTATGCTTGTCATGTCTTATGCTTATGTCTTTTGTCTTATGCTTATGTCTTTTGTCTTATGCTTATGTCTTTTGTCTTATGCTTTATGTCTTATGCTTATGTCTTATGTCTTATGCTTATGTCTTATGCTTATGTCTTATGCTTATGACTTATCTTATGCTTATGTCTTATGCTTATGTATTATGCTTATGTCTTATTCTTATGTCTTATGTCTTATGCTTATGTCGTATGTCGTATGTCGTATGTCGTATGTCGTATGTCGTATGTCGTATGTCGTATGTCGTATTCGTATTCGTATCTCTTATGTCTTACGTCTTACTTACGCCTTATGTCTTATGTTTTATGTCCAAAGAATTGTCTTGTCTTATTTATTGTGTATTGTATCTTGTGTCTTGTGTCTTACGGCTTATGTCTTATGAAGATCTTCATAAGACATAAGCCGTAAGAACGTCTTTGTCTTCATCCTTAGAAATTTCTTTGACCATTTTAATTTCGGACTTTTTTTCCTTCCGATTTGTCTTATGTCTTGTACCTTGGCCCTTTTATAACTAAGCCACAGATTTAATTTCGTCAAAAATTTTCAACATTTTATTAAAATTCAACAAAAAGTTTTATCAAAATTCAACAAAATTCAAGCAGGATGCTTGCACTTGCACGTCTCTCATGAGAGGCACAATATCGCATCCAAATTAATTTATTAATTAATTAATTAATCGTTGTATATCGCCTTCACCTAATTTTACATAAATATATAAATATATTTTATTTTGCTTGGTTAAAAAAACAAACTAAATTATATTTTTGTCCAGCTTATTCAAATATAATATAAGGCTCGCATAAGAACATAATACATAACAATGTGATGCCGTGATTGGCTTGAGTGCCGCCATGTATCTAGCAAGCCAATCACGGCATCACATTCTTATGTTTTATGTTCCTATGGAAGCTTCTGGATAGGCCTTAAACATTAAAATGCACAATAATAAAAAACTTACTCTTCAGTATATAATTAATTAAAAATGCTTAGGTGCACGGGCGGAAAAGTAAACTTTAGCGGTTCTATTTCATCGCAAACACTGGTACCCAGGAATTTTTATAGAACGTAAAAAGATCCTGATCAGACGAAAGTGATTCTCAACAGGTTGCACTACGTAAGCACAGATTTCTTACGAGCTACACCAAATTTTACATGCCCAGTTTTACTTGTTTGCATAATATCGCAATAGGTAGATTACATTAAGGCCCGGTTGTACGAACCTGGTTTAACTTTGAGCAGAGTTCCTTTACCATTGAAACAAATGACAGTTGAGCTAGGTTCAAATTTTAGCGAGGTTTGTACAACCGGGCCTAAGTGTCTTGAAAACTCATATCATTCTTCTTTACATCAAAAGAAGTTTCTTCTCTCTCTATCTCTTTCTCTCTCTCTATCACTTTCTCTCGTTCTCTCTCTTTCTCTCGTTCCCTCTCTTTCTCTCGTTCTCTCTCTTTCTCTCGTTCCCTCTCTTTCTCTCGTTCTCTGTCTATCTCTATCTCTATTTATCTCTCTCTTTCTCTATTTCTCTGTCTCTCTCTCTTTCTCGCATATTTTGTGTTGCATACTAAAAAATACGAGAAATTTACTTTTAAAGGGTGATTCAAACTTTAAATTTAATGATATGTGAGCCGAAAAAGTCCAAACGAAAAATTTAACTTTATATGCAATTATGACCATAAGCTGATGACCAAATTATATTTATTCTTCCATTTCGGCACGCTGTAGTTGTCATAACTGAGAGACTTCAAATATGTTAAATTTAGCCACCTTCTTTAAAATAAAACAAAAATTCAAATTTTCTTTGCACCCTATTATCGTAAACTGATGGAGGACCTCTGGTATCAGTGCTACCAACATAATCCTATTTCGGAGATAAATTTCCCCAGATATCGATTTTTGTTTTAATGCCATCCTATCTCGAAATCCGCTTTTATTAGTCTCTTAATAGTTAATATAGAACTAAATGAGTACATTTATGTAATTTTAATCACTTTAAGCGAAAAAAACATTGTCCTCTAGCACCGGTCAGACAAAGCGAGTGATTTCGATGTTTGGAACATCCCTGAATAAAACGTCATAATTTTGAAAGCAGTCTTTTGGCAACACCGCAATTTTGGTAGAATAAATAAATAAATGTCAATGGTGGACAAATTTTATTTTTTTCGATTTTTTAATTTATTTTAAATTTATTTAACTATAAAATAGTGTGATAGGTAAAACAGACTAGTGTATAATATTTTAGTGTTATATTAACTGTTTTGTATCTATCAAGTAATATAAATATGACAATGGGAGATGAAACACCATTGACTACGTTAATTTTGCCCGTTTTGATACGTCCTATTTTATCTCAGGTACTGTACTATTATCCCTTTACAAAACTACTAATTTTTCCAAAAAATAAATCTATTTTTATATAAAGGAATATTTTTGGCTTTTACTTGAGAAGGTGGTAGGTACTCTTTGTATAACAAGTACTAATATTCAAGGACAATTTCTTAATCAAGTTTTCCAGAAATCTAGAACACGAATAAAAGTAAGAAGTAGCTAACCTTTCCTACCACAAGCTTCATATTTTAAACTTAAAAAATTCTATGAAAATGTAAAAAAAATTGTTTTCAGTTGGAAAAACATGATGTTTCTGCCTCACAAACTCTCCGAGCAGCTCTCACAAAAGCAGAAGCCTCACATCCTGGACTCACATATGATTTTGTATTGGGGATCATGCGTAGAGGGGATCTAGCAGTGAATATGAATGAGAGCATACTACGACTTCAGTCTACTTCAGACACAGATGGTAAACATTAATAATAATAATAATAACAGGTTTATTGAGTATTTACAATGGTTATTATACAAATTTATATTTAATTGCATTTAACTTCTAAATAGTTGCAATTAGTTCAAACTGCGAGTCCATTTCATGTGCAATTTCTTTTCTTAGATAAAATCTTAATAGGCTGAAAAAAATGTTTACTTGGACTTACTACAGAATAAGGTACAGCCCCAAATAAGCTTTAGGCTTGTGCTAAAGGCTCTCTATTAATTTTTAAAACACCAGTTAGGGAATGCTCCAGTATTATGTAACTCTCCTAGGGGGGTGGGGGTAATTTTTGAGTGTTACGCCCATGTTAATGGTATAGGAAAAAGCGTTACAGGGGGGGGTCCAAAATGATCAAAATTTGCATTGCTATAGTATAATTTTAAACACAGAGTACCAGGCAGACAGAGTCTGCCTGCCTATAGTGTCATCTCGTAAAATCGTTGTGAACCAGCTTAAAGCCGTATTTTTGATTATTTTCTTTATTTAGCCGTCGAATACCGACTTTCCCGTTCAGAAGACTCGTTCCAGGAACTGAACAAAAAGTCCGCCGCTTTGAAACGAATTTTAAGCAGAATTCCCGACGAAATTGCCGATAGAAAAACTTTTCTGGAAACAATCAAGTAAGTAAATATTTTCAGCAGTATGAAAAACCTGGAAAAATTAGCGTGGTTTAATTTAATCGCCCCTTGAGGGAAATTCTACCGCATGACATGATTTTCTTACAAATTTAAACCTTTGTATCTTCTGTTATTCCTGTATACATTTATTTAAAATTTGGGATTGAACGCAAAAAAATCGAACCACTAAAAAAAATTCAATTTTATTTAAACTCAAATGTTTCGAAAACAACTTGATGGATTTTTCCTATTCTTTTTTGTCTTAAAGCTTAAAGTGTCTCTCTTTTTATTATGAAGGTTATTTTTTCATTTCGCGTTTTGGACATTTTCCTGAAAATTATTAAACCAAAGTTGTTAAAAAAATGATGTTTTTACATTCAAATAAAGACAAAAGTTTATAAAAAATAATCAGTCAAATCCATTAAGTAGTTAAATATTTAAATTTTAAAAATTGCAATTTTTTAGGTGTCCGATTTTTTTGCGTTCATGATATTATTGATTTTTTTTAGGGAAATTGCCAGTGCTATAAAAAAACTACTAGATGCAGTAAATGAAGTGAGCGGATTTATTCCCGGTCCCACGGGAAAACAGGCATTAGAACAAAGGAAGAGAGAATTTGTGAAATATTCGAAAAAGTTCAGTAACACTTTGAAAGAATACTTCAGAGAAGGAAAGTAAGTATTATATTTTGCATATAATAAAATTTTTATCTAATTTGTTGTGTAATGTTTTTTTTTTTCAGTGCCAATTCAGTGTTCATCAGCGCCCTCTATCTAATCCACCAAACCAATATGATTATAGCCACAGTCAAGAACAAGTGCGAATAATTTCAAAAAATATTATAAAAAAACTTGTTTCATAAGATTTTTTTCGCAGTTTAAGTAAACTCGCTCTACGAACTCGTTTTTTGAACACGTGTGATAAAAAAGAGTTTTATGAAACTAGTTTTGTCATTATTTAATGGATCATAGATCATATTATTAGGTTTATAAGTTAAAAACGCTATAGTACAATATATTTTAAAAAGTATTGTAAAAGTTTTTTTTTAATAACTGTTAATTATTTATATATTCTAGTAGATGTTTTTAGTATTTAAATACTAAGTTTTTAATATTTTTTCAATACAGAAGTTGTAATTACTTCGAATTCGGCACAGATTACACTGTAAATGGCGGATTTAAAGTATCTAAGTTAAATCGTTTTAAAGTTATTGCAAAATAATAAAAAAAAACCGTTTCAAGAAACTTCAGTCCAAAATTGGTATGGGAATAAATTTAACACCAAATCCTATGCCTTTAGATCGAAACATTCGCAAGTTATTGCAAAAATGTAGCATTTACATACTGAATTTTTTACTAGAGTATGTATAAGTATTTTTAGATTTTATGTAAGGTTGTGGAATAATAAAAGTATTACTATTTAAATGTGTAATTATAAAATTTCTAAAGAACACTAAAATATACCTCATTTATTATACAGAGTGGTCCAAAAGTCACCCCCCCTCTTACCTTTTGAACGAGTTGAGATATTGACTTCAAATTAGGAACTCTTAAATAAGACAACTTAAACTATCTTTTTTCATATAATTGGTATTTTTAGCTCCCAAATTGTGGACAGGGGGGCATGGGGTACATTTTTTTAATGGAAATGTGATTCCATCATTTCAAAGCTTACGAAATTCTCCATTTAACTAAATATGTTTAATTTTTTTAAATATATTTTTTTTTTTGGTTTAAAATAAGGTTAAAAATGGGTATTTTTGTCAAAATTTCTCTAAAAAATCAAACAATTTTTTTAAAAAAGACTAATTTCATGAAGAAAAAAACGTAAATTATACTTTTAAAGTAATTTTAATTGACATAAATAAAAATTTACATAAAAAAGACTTAAAAAATCGCATTTTTTAGCACAAAAAATTGAAAAATCAAAACCTTAAAAAAAATTGTTTAAAAAATAAAAAAATATAAAGTCTAATAGAGAATTTTTTTGTTTTAAAATGATGTATCACACCCTTTCCATTTAAAAAAATGTCCCCTGTCCACATTTTAAGAGCTGAAAGTATCAAATATATGCTAAAAGATAGTGTAAGTTGATTTATTTAAGTCCTAAATTTGAAGTCGATATCTCAACTTGTTCAAAAGTTAAGAGGGGGGGGGGGGTGATTTTTGGACTGCTCTGTATTTTATTTCAAGTTTAAAACATTTAAATTATTAAAAAAAAGAAACTACAAAAAGAAGTCGGTTAGACGGAAGCAAAATAATTTTTCAAAAAAGCTGGTCTCGTTCGCGAGTTATCTCGTATATATCCTATAAGTGGGATCATTTAGCGTAAGTGCGCAAAATATTTACACGAGCGTGAAAAAAACACTTTCCAATCGAGTAACGCACACTATTTTTCTTACAAAAATTACTTTTTTGCCCTCATATAACCGACTACTGGTACTACAAAGAGCGTTCAAACAATTGCGTAGCAATACTCAATAATTCAGGGTCATGAATTTTAGGGGCTTCTACGTAAGTATCATTTACCGGCAAATTGCACAAATGTCTGCGAAGAGTTAAGTCCCGCCGGGCCGAAAGGGCTCTCCTGAAAGGTCCCACGCTCGAAAATAGCGCTTTTCTCACGGCTGATTTTTCTCTGTTTGCTATTTGAATGGAAGCTAAAGGATGACTGACATTTACTTCTTCTGCTTCTACTTTAATTTTTGTTTCTTCTAATTCTTCCAGGTTTTCTTGTTTTATGCCGTTTGTTTCTTCTGGTTTTTCTTGTTTGATGTGGACCATTTCTTCTTTAATTTTTAGCTTGATTTCTTCGTTTTGGGCTTCTTTTTCGAGTTTTTTGTGTTCCCTGATGATGTCTTTGACGTAATCTTCAGAGGTTAGCTCTACAGAAACCTAAAAAAATGTTATAATTTACAGTTTTTATCCCAAGGATGTTTAAAATATCTGTGGATAATATTCACGCCAATTAGAAAAATGCAATGGCCGAGTTCGCAAAAAACAAAATTCCTTCCCCCACTTTTTGCCCGCGAAGATCTAGATTTTAAATCCGCAACAGACAATACACGTTCCTCTGTATTCTAAGGTCCGCAACCAACAATACACATCCATCTTTATTTTGGCGAAGGCGCAAAATGGTGAACGCGCTTCTTTACAACAGCAATAAACATGTACAACTATGTTTTTCTTCATCTTCTAGGATTTGCCACTGCAACTGTTTATCAGATTGTTAAAGTCTCTCTTATTTCCGCAGTTTCAATGAATATTTTCTTTTTTATTTTTATTTTATATTTTTACTTCTGGTTTAGGAGACATCAGTATTTTCCTAAAAGTTGTCATTTTTTCAGTTAACTCAAAAAGTACTACATGAATTTGATTGATGCCGTGCTTTAAATTTGAAGCTAAACCGAGTTACGTTGTTCTTCTAACCAAGTTTATCAAAAACATAAAATGTGTTTGATAAACTAGAGTAGAAGAAAAAATATGGTCACTCCATCCGGAAAATCCTGATATCTCTTAAACCAGAAGTAAAAAAATAAAAAAGAAAATATTCATTAAAACTGCGGCAATAAGAGAGACTAAAAATTTGATAAACAATTTCAGTGTCGTACCATATTAGAATATGGGGAAAAACATAGTTTTACATTTTTTTTTGTTGTTGTAAAGAAGCGCGTTCACCATTTTTGCGCCTTCGCCAAAATAAAGATGGATGTGTATTGTTGGTTGCGGACCTTTGAATACAGAGGAACGTGTATTGTCTGTTGCGGATTTAAAATTAGATCTTCGCGGGCTAAAAGGGGAGGGGGGAAAGGAATTTTGTTTTTTGAAAACTCGGCCATTGCATTTTTCTAATTAGCGTGAATATTATCCATAGATATTTTAAACATCCTCAGTATAAAAAAAGTTTGTTATTTAAAATAACGCGATCTGGTGTTTACAGGCAATATCGTTATAAATTTTGTGCAAAAATACTTTTTTTTTAATAATTGTTAGTAAAAAAAATAAACTTACGCCAACGTTGATTAGTACGTTATGCGCCTCCCATCTTCTTTTGGCTGAAGAAACAGGTTTGGTTCTCGGCCGGGATTCGGCCACGAGACTGGCCCAATCGACGCCCAGAGCGTCGCCGATGCCCTTGATCCTCGATTCTTCCTCCAGCTCGTCTTCGGATATTTCTTCGAAATCAAGCAGGCCTTCGTCTAAAAAAAATGAAAATTAAAAAACTGCTGCCAACAAAATCTAAAAACTAAAAAAAAAAAATATTTATTATGGAGTTTCCACTGTACTTTTGTCTTTATCTTTTACCTATTATGGACTCGTCCTTCTGCGCTTGGGGCGACCTAGGAGGCGACGGGGACTTGGTGGAGGCCGCCGTCGACGTGTTCTGGTCCTGCAGGCCCTCGGGCTCACCCGATTCCGCCGCGGCCGCTTCTTCGGCGGCCAAATTCTCGATTTCTTCGGCATTTAAGATCTCGTCAGCGTCGTCGCTTATTTCGCTGAGATCGTCCTCCAGAACTGGGGCTAAATAAATAAAAATGCGTTAAAAACATACCGTGGGGTTATTGGTTTTAAATAAAATAATAGTTATTTATGGTACTAGTGGGTAAAGTAAGATATTGCCCATGAGAAAATTAACCTGGCGTCAGCCAAGCAGGTTAATTTTCGAGAGGGAATATCGGTTTACCCATGAGTGCCATACAAGGTTTTATCCAATAAATAGCTTAGGAATTCATATTTTTATGAAAAAAATTTTAATGACATTTACAAGAAAATAATTTGACAAGTGACAGTTGAGTGGGTAAAATAAATAATTATCCACTCAATAAATTAAAAGCCACGCGGGGGTTATTATCAAGTTTATCTATTTAAAATAAAGCTGGTAATTGTCTTATTATCTGTATATACTGGATAAAGATTATTATTAGCTAGCTTAAGGCTTTTATAAGTTATCGTGACCACAAGATTTCTCAGGCACAAAAATAAATCAACCGACTGATCGACCAAAAGGTCGACCGACCAATTCACAGACCGACAATTTTTTTTTGCTCGATATTGATTTATATCGACATAAAACAGCATAAAACGAAAAATACGGAAAAAAAATTTTGTACAAATACAAGGCTTTTCCAAAATTTTGAAAACATTTAAATGGGAAAGCAATACCTGGGACAAAAACTGAAAGTGTAAAAGTCAAAGAACACTCTCGGTATTGCAATAAATTGTCAAGATAGTCAGTTTATAATGCAAAAAAATATAGGGACTTTTAATGTAACGTAATGCAACAGATATTTCGTCTTTTAATACATAATTCAGCAATTGTCAAAGATTTAAAACAATTTAGCCTGATTTCTTTTCATTCATTCATTTTCAAATGCAGAAATTTAAAGATACATGTACTTAAATCAAAATCTATGTCACAAAATGTAACGTAAGCAACCTTTCATAAAGTTATAAATTTATCACAAATATAACTTATTATACTAATTATAAATATATGTTTTGTTACTTTGTTATTTACTAAAAATAAATATTGTATTAAAATAGCCGTAAGGGAACGTTCAAGTATTACGTAACGCTCCTAGGGGGGTGGGGGTCATTTTGGAGTGTTATGCCCATGTTAATGGTATAGGAAAATAGCATTACAGGGGGGGTGGGGGTCCAAAATGATTAAAATTTGCGTTATGTAATACTTAAACGTTCCCTAAGATGTAACGTAAGCAACGCTGGAATTACCGCATAGCAAAAATACAACGAGATAATATTAACAATTTTTTTTCAATTTTAAATTTTTTTTATAAAGTAAATAGTTTTGAAACAAACTAGCTACACAAAACTCTATTTATGAAGAGGAAGTAATACACAGTTCGCCATTATTCAAGTTTAGTTCGACTTTAAAACACACTTAGTTTTCTTGTATAATTTTTTTATTTATTAAAACTATTTTTGATTTTTACCTGCTTCCTTTATTTTTTTGACATCTGCGGGTTCCTCCAGAGGCGAATCTGCCGGTCTTTTGACAGCCACCACTTCCTTGACGGGTTCCTGGGGTTCCGCAACCGATGAGGATTTAGAGTCGGAATTTTCCGACCGGATTTCGACCGGGCGGACCGACTCGACCGGGCGTGGTTCGCCAGGTCGGGTTTCGGTCGGTTTGGGTTCTACGGCTCTCGAGGGGAGAACTGCGGGTTCCTTTCTACGGGGTTCCAAGTTTGAATCTTCAGACACGATAGCTAGAAAAACATTCATAAGAATTTGTTAAAAAAATAAGTTATGAAGAAAATTGTCCGTTTTTTTTTTCATTTTGGTATGATTTTAACATGGGTCACCAGTTCTGCCCTGCTAAGACAAGTTGTCCTATCTGCAAATTAAATGTTTTGAGTTATGGCCAGTTCTATTGTTTTTGTTTGCACTTTTTGAAAACATGTTTAAATAAATATGGCGTTGGGTTCTGCTTTATTTTAAATCAAAAGTACGTGATATCCTTTGAAAAAAAAATATTTTTTTGTCAGAAAAATAAATTGTAATACTAAATGCATTTGTTCTATCTGAGAAAGTTAGGACAAAATTATCTAAAAAGTCCAATCAAATTACTAAGATCTGTAAAGTTAGTCCTTGTCCTGACTTATTCATCTAGTAAAGACTAATTAGGACAATTTTATTTAGAAACATTAAAAATTTTCCACATATGACAAACATCTTAGGCTAATTTTTAGGATTTTTGTTTTAGATAGGACTTTTCTTTTTAGTAGGCACATGGGGCTAGTGTAAAGCACAATGGTGTGCTTATCTCAAAAAAAGAATTTTTGCAGATAGGACAACTTGTCTTAGCAGGACAGAGTTATGGTTGCCGTATTTTGTATTACGAAAAAATTCCTATTTATGTTTTTTGGGAAATACAAATATATAAGTCCAAACCAATATTTGTTTATTTTTTGATATGTTAAGTCCCCATTTAAAACTTACGGTCTCTATTGTGTGACGTAGCACTCCTAGGTCTCGATCTGTCTCTCTCCCTCCACTCCTGATTGTTCGGCCATCTTCGTCTATCATCGGCCGGCCACCCTTCGCCCGGTCGGTTGTTGTAATGGCCGCCCCTCCATTCCTCCTTTAAAAGTTTTCAGAAAATGTTTTTTTTTAGATAGCCTTGAAATTCTGACAACTGTCACAGAAGTGTCAGAATATCAATGGTATCTAGTTTTTTACAAAAAAAAAGTTAACTTTTCTTACCTCTGGCAAATGTTTATTATGTTCCATTCCTTCCCAGCTGGGCCCTCCTTGCCCGTCCCAGTCCATGGGACGCCTGCATCTGTCCCAGTTTTCGTGTCCCGCATACTCCGGATCCCATTCCCTGTTTTTCAAGGCGGAGGCGCGGCCTTCATCCCTCGGGAATCGTCTGTAATTGCTGGATTTACTAAGGTTACATTTTTGTTGTCTATTAAATTTATTTATATCGACAGATAGATATTTAATTTTATAAAATTATTATTGAAGGAAAAATAGCGTACATAACTCGTGTAGAAACAGAACAGAAACAAAAACTTTCTACACCTATCTAATATAATGATTTTTACAGCTGCATTTTTGAAGTTAAGGGGTCTTTCTACATTCAAATTTTAAAAATATTTTGTTTTTAAACATTTTTTCTTTTATAGAAAGAAAAAATATATCATTGTGAAATTTTGTAGGTATGTTTATTTATATTTGAAGGTAAAAGACCCCTTAATTATCTCGGCTGACAAAGCATCAAATTTAAAGTGTGAGACACCGTTTGAAAGTAAATTTAACGTTTTTTTAGTGAAAATAAAACAAATTAAAAAAATCATTTACCTGTCTATGTCTCTCTCATCCCACATATCCCGTCTGGGTTGTCTATCGTCAACATATTCCCGATTGTCCAGCCTCATCTCGTCTCGAGAATTATCGTTGTAATGGTCCATTTCCACGCCCTCCATATACCTAGAGAAATATTTGAAAATACGTGAAATTTTAAATTTTAATTTTCTACCTATTCTAGAAGTGTGTTTCAATATTTTTTCCCCAATTGATTTTTCCCGAGAGTGTGAGAGGATAGTCCAAATTTCAAGTCTTTAACTATTGGAAGTGTGTCTTCAAACATACATACATAGGTTTTTTCTTTTTTATATTATACAGGGTGTCCGTTTTTCGATTTCAAGCATGGTATCTCGGTTAAGAGATACACGATCGGTTTGGACCACAGAACACTAGGTTTGGACTTTTAGTTAGAAAAAAGTTCCGCATTTTTATGCTGACCAATAATCTAAAAGAAAATTTGACCTGACATATGTTGTTTTTTAATTATCGCAAAAAAAAATAAAAATCCCGAGTTTCATTTTTATTTTTTTGAGCGAAAACCGACAAGGCTAGACGTTTTTAATGGAGCTCTCTACAACTAGAAACAAAAGACGTCTACCCTATCTCTATCTCATTTGTGCTACACTTTCCAGCCAACCAAATAAATACTGTATTTGTTTTTCATACAACAAATACAGTATTTATTTGGTTGGCCGGAAAGTGTAGCACTGAGCGGCACGAACAAACATAACTAATGTGAATCTGTAGAATAAGATAATTCTACTAAAATTTAGATGGCGCCAGAAATTTCTTTAATAAAAATAAATAGTTACACTTTTCGGCCGGCCAAGTAAATATTGTATTTGTTCAACAAAGAAGAAATACAGAATTTGTTTGGTTGGGTGGAAGTGGGAGTGTATGTATGGCTTCTATCCTTTTTGGGTAGAACTTTTGTCCCTGTCTAATCTAACGGGAGAAATCGCCATTGAAACATTACTAAGGTACTTTTTGCAAAAACGAAACTCGGGATTTTTAATTTTTTACGATAATTAAAAAACAACATATGTCAGATCAAATTTTCTTTCAGATTATTGGTCATCATAAAAATGAGCAACTTCTTTCTTACTTAATCTATCTTGTATCTATTAACCAAGAGGTCGAAAAATGGGCACATTCAGCACCTCAAAATACTTAGGAATACAATGGTTTTGAAAAAGGTATATGACCTTTATTTTTTTGTGTGGCTGTGTTATTATTATTTTTTGTATTACCTGCGTCCATCGTGCCTGGCCCGGTCGTACGGAGAGTCATATTCCTTGGTGTCCAGATGGCGCTCGTCACGCATTCGGCCGGGGATCGCGCTGTAGTCCCTTTCCAGTTCTCGGTCGTAATTTCGGTCGTACGCCCGGTCGTAAACGCGCTCTTTCTCCAACTCACTGCAAAACATTATATTAAAAAAAAATAATAAATTCTCTTGTACTCTTATAAAAAAAAATTTACCGTGTGTCGTGTCTATCTGGAGTCTTCCTGTGGGCCCTGTCCGCAGACCTGGCTCTGCGATCTCGTCTCTCGTCTCGTTCGCGATCGATGGAGTGACCCTTTCGGCTCGGCAGGACCCTTTCGTCGGGCAACGGAAGCAGACGCTCCACTCGGTCGGTAGAGGGTTTCTCCAGGCCTCTATCCTCCCTGCGCCTTTCCCTGCAAAATATTTCATGAGGCTATTCTTGTTAGGCAAAATTTTAGGACAGTAACAAAATTGAATAATTTTTTAAGATTTTAGGAGTTTGAAACCCCTGCTTTTTTTTTAGACATACCTTTCTCTCAGTCTCCGTTCCTCCTCCTTTTTCGCCAACTCCTTCAATCGATCCCGTTCCCGTTGTCGCTCCTGGCATCTGGCCAGCGCCTCTTCCCGCTCCTTCTCTCTGGCCGCTTCCCGTTCCCGCGCCAATCTTCTCTCTCGCTCGCGCTCGCGTTCCCGCTCCCTGTCCCGGGAATCGCGTTTCACGTCCTTTCGGTTTTTGTCGCTTGTTGTCGGCCTGTCTTTTAGTGCTCCTCTGGACCTGCAAAAAAGAATGAAACAAAAATATTTTGACAGAATCTGATTCTGCTTTCCCATTATGAAAATTTTCAAAATTTCGGGAAAGCCTTGTGTTTATGCAAAAAAATTTAATTTATTTTTGTGTATTTATGTGGATTTAAAACAATTTTGAGCAATTTTTTTTTTAATAATAATAATAATAATAAATAAAAAATGTCAATTGATCGGTCCGGAAAACCTTGTGTACGCGTTAACTTAAGAACGCTTTAAGCTACAGACTTGAAATTTGACATACAGGTATGTTACCAAAAGTTCTCACTAGGGATTGTTATTAGGGGTTTTTAAGGTTGCTGAAATTGAATCATAATAAAAAATTTCTAACTTCACGCCTGCGGGGGTGAGGGGGTAAATATTTTTAAATGTTTTTGTCAAAATTGGTATATGGGGGTTTTTGGGGTGAAATCTGATAATAAAACTTTTCTAACTCCACCCCCTGAGGCGCAGGGGGTAGTTTTCGTGAAAATTGGTATATTGGGGTTTTTAAGGTTGCTGAAAGTGAATCTGATAATAAAACAACCATTTCACGCTCGGAGGTGAAAAATGGGATAGCTCTTTTACTGAGCAGTGTATTTTATTTCAGAAAAGAGATTTATGATATTACCTTGCTCTTTCATCCCTCTTATCTGATCTTCTATCATCCTTAGGTGGAGGACTCTTATGCTCTCTCCTACTTCCGCTTCCTTTTGACCTGCTTGGAGACAATTTCCTGTCTCTAGAATGGCTGGAATCAGGAGTATCTCTTTTCTTGCTTTTCGTTGCTCGACTATCCCGCTTTGGCGACCTGGAGTCCTTACGTTTGTGCTCTCGTTCCCGTTCTTTAGCTCGTTCTTTCGCTCTCTCTCTTTCCCGTTCTCGTTCCTTTTCTTTTTCCCGCTCTCTTTCCCTTTCTCGTTCTTTTTCCCGTTCTCTCTCTCGTTCTTTTTCGCGCTCTCTTTCACGTTCTCGTTCTTTTTCCTTTAGCGTTTTCGGCGAAGAAGAACGATGTTTTTCTTTACGATCACTAGATCTACTAATAGGTCTAGGGGATTTTGATTCACCCTTTTTAACCAATAGTTTGGAACTTTTAATTGGCGGAGTTAAAGATCTTTTTCTTGGGGGTGGTGAAGGAGATTTAATTTTAATTGTAGGTTTGGCTTTTTTCAATTTTACCACTGCAGTTCTTGCAGTTCTTTTCTTAGTTCTGTGCTTGTGTGAATGATCTTCAGATGAACTGCTGCTAGCTCTTTTTGATTTAGTTTTCTTCAGTTTTTTGCGTCTGTTTTCTGTGGAACTTGAGCTAGATGAGCTAGAGTTGTCACTACTTGAACTAGATTCGCTAGTAGAGCTGCTTGAATCTGAAGAAGGACTGCTTTCCCTTTTTACTTTTTTGTCTTTTTTTCTTTTATTTTCCATTGTCATTTGTATTTCTAGTTCTCGCTGTAACTCTTGACGACGTTTTTCTAGGTCATCAGGATCTGCATCTTCTAGTTCATCAGGGTCCCACTGGTCCCAGTCCTCAGGCTCGCCTGTGTGGGCTCGCTTAGGGACATCCTTTGCATGGCGCCCCCCAACTCCTGAAAAATAGTTTAAACAACGTTTTTTTCCTATTTTAAAGCAAAAATTTTGCCATAATATGGCATATTATGACCAATATTTAGCGAAAAGCAATACTTAATAATGCAACATTTAAGTATGGTGTATGGTGTATGAATTTTGGTACAATTTGCGTTACGTAATACTCGAACGTTCCCTAATGCATGAAGTGCCTCTTTGCATTAAAATTATGTTTTTTAACATTGAACATACCTTTTATAGCTCTCTGCTTCGATGGACTAATAAGTGTATGTGTAGCTGAATACTTGCAACCTTTACCAAATGGACAAGAGCCACTTTGCGCCCAATGGTGACAATACTCTTTTGTCGTGCTCGCTTTTGTGCCTAGGCGTTCAAAAACACTGGGTCTCGACTTTGGCAACGCTTTGCTCTTTTGGGTAAGGTTCACCGTTATTTTACGTTTAATTAGTTTAGACATCTTCACAAACAGTTCTCTTATCAAATATTTTGCACGTAGAATCACTTTGGCCTACCATATTTACAACCTTTTTTTATTTATAAACGACAGCAGTTTTTTTACTACAAAAAAAACTACTCTTCTTCTTCTTTCTTTCTAGTGGCGTTCCAAGGATTCTGTCAAAATCCTGGCGGCGTTGCCAGCTAGCAACATCGAAAAGCACCATCCCTGAAAATTCTACCATCTTTTTAAATGTCAATGTCAGACTGACAGTGTTAAAAATAACTCTAATAGCTCCATAATAGATTAAAGCATGTGACGTGTATAGTAGAATTTACTAAATACATTTTTAAATTACAATTAATTAAGTTCTGTCCTGGGTTTCTTACAGGCAGAGCCATCTGTAATTTAAGAGCTTAACTAATAATTTACAGAATACGCCGTCGAACGCCACTGATTTGTCGAAAAAAACCACAACGGCATATTTCAATAATTATCCAATTTTATATAAATATTTATTAAGAATCTTTAAATAATGCGTTTATGATTTGCAGTGCAAAGGGCGTGAATATCTTTGTTTTGTAGAGGCGCGTAATCCATATATTTAGTAATCGACCGGTTGTGAAAAAATTAAACAATGGAGGCCCTGATTCCAGTGATTAACAAACTACAGGATGTTTTTAATACTGTGGGGTCAGATGCTATACATCTGCCTCAAATCGTGGTTCTAGGATCGCAGGTAATTTTTTTCTTATCGCTATTTTTTCGCCAATAAGTAATGACATAACCTAATATTTTTAGAGCTCAGGAAAAAGCTCAGTTATTGAGAGTTTGGTGGGGAAATCGTTTTTGCCGAGGGGTACTGGGATTGTTACGAGAAGGCCCCTGATTTTGCAGCTGGTCTACTGCCCCAAGGAGGATAAGGAACATAGAAATGCCAAGGATGGTAAGTTTACGACCTAATTACATAAGTCTCTTACCTAGACTCTATCTAGAATATACGATGGGGACATTCGCTCATTTATGTGAGGTCTATAATAAAAAATACAGTAATTTTCTTTAAAATGGTATCCCACACTTTTAATTTGATGATCTGTTAGCAAAGTTATTTATATTCAAAAATGTAGTTGTACACAAATATTAAAATAAAATATGTTTTGTGGAAAACCATATTATATATTATTATAAAAAGTCTTATTCAGTTTTGATAACAGGGTGTGGTTAATACCCACAAAATATCAATTTTTAAAGGAATTTCAGATTTAGTTGTAAAAAAACGGTTTTTATAATGGTTTTTTTACAATTCTAGACTTAGTTCTTGTTTTTTATTTTTTCCTTTATTTCTCAAGTCTTAAGTTAAAAAAAAACAGTTAAACTACTGCTTTATAACGATAAATCCTATTTCAATTTTGGCGGGCTATTATTCGATGACAAATGTCCGTCAGATCTAGAAGAAGAAGAAGATGAAAGTTTTTTCAGGAAACTAACCTATAAATTTTTGACAGTTGTGGAATTCCACACGCGTTTCGAAAAAAATGTAGATTTATTCATAAATTACGCCCAACTTGTCACTTAATAACACTTTTTTATTAAAAAGTAAATACTTTTAATTGTGCTAATACTCTAAAAGTCTCGAATAAAGAAACATATTTAACGCTTTTTAAAGAATAACCTACCACTTCCAAAATGTCGGTATTTTCGCAACGAACTTCTGTGACTGCTACTCCCTCTTCCATATTGAAGAAAACAAAAAGTTTATCAAGATTAAGCCAAACTGGGCCCCTAACAGCAAAGGTACGCTTCGTTTTACCCCATTCAAAACGGGTGCGCAATATTCTTCAAGATTATGTTAACAAAGTGGACAGTAGAGACTACCAGCAAATGGTGTGTCTTATAAGAGACGCAGAACTACTGGACCATGATGTTTCTTCATTATTGAATGAAGCAAATGCTTGTATATCATTACTAAACAGGGATCTTCGACTCTTCATTGATGCTTTGCTATGCATTAGTTGGAATGACAAATGCAGGACCGTTGTGGAAGAATATCAGTCTTTTATAGTGAATTTAATATCAGCACATAACTACCATGCTAGCTTTGTCATAGATAACCTTGTGAAGTTGTTTTTACCAGATGCCAAGGAAGTAGAATGGCCTGAAGGTGTCCCACTAGAAGCAGACAAAGCAAAGTGTGATAACGTACATAATTTACTGAATGTTTTATTACAAGTTGTTCCGATGTGTAAAGAATTACTGGAACAAAGTTTGCAAAATCAGTTTCCTTATCACACAAAGTCTTGTCATATCCATGAATATTATTTATATAACTTACTATTTACTCTAGAATATATACCAAGTTTTAGAACAAGCATATTTCACTTAATATTCTCAAAATTAGTTATAATGGATGTTAATGCTCCCAGGGAAGAAATATTGAAAGCAAACGATGTTGCTAATGAAGATGTTTTTGCAATGGATGATGACTGTACGATACATACCACAGCTAGCTCACGATCACACAATATAGCTCATACATTAGACATTTGTATGGATCAATTATTGAATTACATAAAACAAAAGTGCCACTACACAGAAACTGAAGGACTTAACTGGGAAATAACTAAAACCATGTACCATGATTTAATAGATGCTTTTGATAAAGTAATATTAAGAACACACAACACACATCATGTGCAATATGTAATGTTTGTGTTCTGTAGTTTGAAATCTAGCTTAACAGAAGCATTTTTAAATTATTTGTGGAAGAAAGTATGTAACCCAAATGTGGCTAGAGTGATAAGACAAGCTTCTGTGAACTATATTGGTAGTTTGATAGCAAGGGCCTCTTATGTACCACTTTCTATGTTGAAGGGAACACTACAACAAATTTCTGAATGGATACATGCCTATATTTCACAGCAAGATGGCTTAGAAAATGTAAACTCTGATGTAAGAATACATTCAGTATTTTACAGTGTTTGCCAAGCTTTATTCTATGTGATAGCTTTTAGAAAAAGGGATTTGTTAAAAACTAAGCAAGATGTGGTGTTTTTAGAGAGCCTTAATTTAGCAAAAATTGTTACATGTAGATTAAATCCCTTGAGGGTCTGTCAACCTGCAGTTGTAACCAATTTTGCTTCAGTTACAAGAAAATATCAACTAGCATACTGTTATTCAATAATGGAACATAATTCAAGAAATACTTTGCCAACCATATACCAGGATGAAAAAGGAACAGTTTCTGTTTCCAGCAATATTTTGGATTCTTCATTTCCTTTTGATCCATTTATTTTGGAAAGAACAGGTGAAAAAATTACGCCGTGGTACAGGGAGTATCAGCTAGAAGAGAAAAAGAAAGTAATAGAAGATGAAAGTGATAGCAACATGCAAGTGGAGGATGATGATTTCTTGCAGAAATTTAGCTATGGAAGTTCGCCTGGTTTTAAGCTAAAAGTTTAAATTTAATAGCAATACTTTTTTGAACTATATAGTTAAATTTTACCAAAAAAAAAAAAGTTGTAAAAATCTAAAAAGATACTCGACGGGTTAATTTTCCTTGTAATCCCTGTACAAAATTTGCGTAATTTTACGCAATCTTTCCTCTTTTGTATTACGTAATCTTAGGCTTGCGCATAATTTTCTGTACACAAAATTTTCGGGAAATTGACGCTTCGAAAATACTTTCATAAAAAAAGTTATTAGTACATTCTTTTTTAAGCCTTTTTCAAAAAACTAAAATTTCAATAACCAGAAACTTTTTTATAGTAAATGTAACTGCAAAATAATATATGTATAACATTTTTGGTGCTATATGTAGTAAAAGCATTGGTCTGCTATTTGTATAAAAAAATATAAATGTGTGCGGTTCCCCTCCAGGTTCAATTTGGCTTGACCATCCTCAACAATAAAATATAATTGTAATTTATATTTATAATATTTTTTTATGTTAAATAGTTAAGTAATTTAATTTTACTTGTTAAGAAGTTGTAATGCAATGCTAAAAATATACAAAATAGGTTTTTTTTTATTAAATCAGACAAAATTGTTTGTTAAATTTTATTTGTTTTGACCTTTTTGTATATAATAAAGCAACACTTATTTATTGTAAATATATACTTTGTTATATCTATGGGAATTAAATAAAATGAATTGTATAATGTGTCTTATTATTAAACAAACAAAAAAAAAAGAAAAAAACTATTATATTTGGCTTATTTTCCCAAAACAATATTTTTTATATTTGTATTTTTCTACAAAAAAATACAGCCATTTTAAATAAAGATACTGCCACCTGTCTAAAAAAAGTGTCCCGTTTCAGCTTGTTTCTAATCAGGAGTTATTTTACCCTGGAGCTGGACTTAAAATGTGCAGTGGGAAATTTGAATGTGCCATACGAAATTTGGATTTTTGCAGTTTAAAATGAATACATTAAATTTTATTAAAAAAGTTACAAATAGTAATTTTTTTTTTTTCAGATGCATTTTCGTTTGTTTTGGCACTAGTTTTGCCCTTTTTTAAAGATTTTAATTTTTTTTTTGGTTCACAAAAAACGCAACCTACATTATTGTAGGTTTCTTCTTTTAAATTCACATTTAAACCAAAATCAAGAATTTATAATTTTTTAACTTAAAGCATCTTGAAAAGCGCAAAAATTTTGCCTGCAGTGCTTTTCATTTGATTTTGCAAAGATAAAAAAATATTTTGAACTATTTATTATGTTGAATGCGTCGCGTCCTTTGTAGAATTGTGCAGTGGAAAAAAAACCTTACAAAAAACTGTTTCTAATTAAAGGTACCGTGGAACTGGAAGACTGGGGAATTTTCCTACACAGTAAAGAAAAAGTTTTCAGAAATTTCGAAGAAATCCGCTTAGAAATCGAGGCGGAAACAAACCGAATGGCCGGCTCAAATAAGGGGATCTGTCCTGAACCAATCAACCTTAAAATATACTCGACCAAAGTCGTTAATTTGACGTTAGTGGATTTGCCAGGAATCACAAAGGTAACATTTTGGAATAACAAAAAAATACTGCTGCCAACAAAATAATTTTTCCCCTCTAGGAAAAAACATTTTCTTTCGGAAAACAAAAATAAAATAAAAGTTAAAAAAAATAGTTTCTTTTTTCGTAAAACTAAAAAAAAAATAAATGGTTTCACTTCTTATCCCTTCCCAAATTTTACTAAAAACAATCTAGCCTAGAAGTGGATAAACAACCTATGGTCCAAGTTTAAAGTCTCTAGCTCAAAGCCTTCATGAGTTATCTTGGGCACAAGGAAATCACCTTTTTTTGATATAAAACGTCGAGAAACGTAAAAAAAAAATTTTTTTTTACCAATGCTTTCAAGCATGTTCGGTTTGGATTGTGTAAGAATTTCCTTAGAGAAAATAAACAATTAAAAAATATTTAATACCTAAATTTCCTCAGGTTCCCGTGGGCGACCAACCGGCCGACATCGAACAGCAAATACGGGACCTGGTGCTCAAGTACACCTCCAACCCCAACTCGATCATTCTGGCCGTAGTCACAGCCAACACGGATATGGCTACATCCGAGAGCATCGCCATCGCCAAAGACGTGGACCCGGACGGTCGCAGGACGTTGGCTGTCGTGACCAAACTCGATCTCATGGATGCTGGTAAGTGAAAATAAATTAAACAAATCTAATTGTTTGACTAAAACTGTACTGTATTGCTTTCCCATTTTAAAATTTTTCAAAATTTCTGAGAGCCCTGTACTATTATGTACAAAGCCCTGTATTTGTGCAAGAACTTTCAATTTTTTTTGCGTATTATTGCACATTGGCTTAAGTTAATTATTTTTTGGGAAACTCCCGGCTCACTAAGGTCAGTGAACAAGTTGATTTAGGAACAACGATCTCAGAAGACTTAAAGTGTGCAAAACACATCTTGAACATAGTTAAACGTACTAACTCCAAAATTTTCCTACTATCGAAAGCATTTGAATCACTTAAAATTAAGCCATTTAAGAAGTTATATACCGCATACATACGGCCATTCCTGGAGTATGCAGTTGTAGTGTGGAATCCGTATTACATTAAAGATATAAAATTAATTGAAAATGTGCAGCATCGCGCTACAAGAATGGGTTCTTCATTAAGGCACCTCGATTATGATCAAAGACTCTTACGGCTTGGTTTACCCCGTTTTTCCGAAAAAATAAACCGTGGGGACCTTATCTACACATACTTAATTGTGACTTTTCAGTGGAAGCCCTAAACTTTTCAAAATTTTGTCCTAATATTTTTAATTTTTTGTCCTTAAATCCAAAAAAAAAAATATAATTTTGATTTGGAACCCTTGTACTTTTTTGACTAGAACTGTACTGTCTTTTTCACCACTTATTAACCAATTTTATCCACTTTAGGTACGGACGCCATAGATATACTTTGCGGCCGGGTAATACCCGTAAAACTGGGCATCATAGGCGTGGTAAACCGATCTCAAGCCGACATAATGAACAACAAATCCATCAAAGACTCACTAAAAGACGAAGCGTCCTATCTGCAGAGCAAATACCCAACTCTAGCAACCAGAAATGGCACCCCATACTTAGCAAAAACTTTAAACAGGCTTTTAATGCACCATATTAGGGACTGTCTACCAGACTTAAAAACTAGAGTTAATTTGATGATGTCACAGTTTCAGTCTCTTCTAAATTCTTACGGGGAGGACATCTCTGATAAAAGTAAAACTTTGTTGCAAATTATCACGAAATTTGCTTCCGCCTATTGCTCGACTATCGAGGGTACTGCGAGGAATATCGAGACTACGGAGCTGTGTGGAGGGGCTAGGATTTGTTATATTTTTCACGAGACTTTTGGGAAGACCTTGGATTCGATACATCCGTTGGCTGGACTGACGAAAATGGATATACTCACTGCAATCAGGTAAGTGTTTAAAGTATATAGTATTAATGCACACTGGCAACATTGTCGGAGCTCCTATTACCTGTTATTATCTTTATATTTTTCACTTTAGCCACGTCCTAACGCCAGGAATTAAGGAAAGCTCAACTCACCAGCTTAGATAATATTATGTCTAAATTATTTCAGAAATGCAAATGGACCGCGGCCGGCCCTGTTTGTGCCCGAAGTGTCATTCGAGCTTTTAGTTAAAAGACAAATTAGAAGATTAGAAGAGCCGTCCCTGAGATGCGTCGAGCTGATTCACGAAGAAATGCAAAGGATAATACAAGTAAGTCCAATAACCAAATTTACCACGTTTCTCATAGATTTCCCATAATCATAGGCAATTTTCCATAATGTTTGTTAATTTTCAAAGGTTTGAAATTATTTTTTTTATTTTGCGACTCTTATGAGCATTTTGCGTGTTCTTGTAGGCCTCTAGGGGGTTAGTACTTTTTTTCTTTTGGGTGGGAAATACAGGACAAAAGACAATCGCTTGGCGTTTTCCGACAACACCGCTTTTAAGTTTACTTTTCTAAGAAATTGTGTTTTAAGTTAAAATTGTAGCTTGGTTACTTTCAGTGAAAAAGAGAAGAGCTGACTATAGAAGATATCAAAATATCGTTTGTTCTATGAATTTCAAACATAGCGAAAACTGCAATGACAATCCAAAACAAAAATTCCTAAATCGGTCATCAATTAAAATTTAGGTTTTTTTAAAGTTTAGAGCAAAATAGAAAAAATAGTATAAAGCACTCGTTTTTAGCGCACTAGTACTTTAGAAAACTCTCCGCAAGCGGCTCATTCTCTAAACTTGTACTCGTACGCTAAAAAGGGTGTTATGAAACTAGTACTTTAATATACTATTTACGGTTTCAAAAAGAAAAAATAATGTTTCTCCGGGTTTTTAAGAAAAATTTCGTTGGCTTTTAGCATTGCGGCAGTGAGGTCCAGCAAGAAATGCTCCGCTTCCCAAAACTCTACGAGAGCATCTGCGACGTCGTGACGCAACTTCTGCGTCGCCGTCTGCCCACCACAAACACGATGGTCGAAAATCTAGTGGCCATAGAACTGGCTTACATCAACACAAAACATCCCGATTTTTTCAAGGACGTCATGTCTGTGCCTACTATGATTAAGTCGGAAAGAGATGGGAATAAACCCAGTAGGCCAAAAAGTATGTTTGGCAAGCCGCATATTCCAGTGAGCGAGTCGCAAGAGTTGGTAAGCATACTTTTTCTCATTTTTCATGGGTTGGTACCAAAGAATATTATCTACAAAATATTTTAAATAATAAATAAAATAAAAAAAAAATAAGTTACATAGAATTTTTGACTGAATTCAATAATGTAAAAAATTACAGGGTGTTACATTAAAAAAAAAACATATGCCACTTCCGGCGAAACCGGAAGTGAAACAAAAAAATTAAATTCGCCATTTTATAGCCAATGTAAAATTATAAATGTGGGAATGAAGATTAATCTTAATTTTGTGGGTGGACATAAATAAAACTCACCCGGTGTGTAAAAAGAGTAATAACAAAATTTGTTGTTATTATTATTTGTTATTTATTATAGAATTCCATTTAAACTTTTTTGTAGATAACATTTTTTGTGATTGGGAGCTTGATTTGGTGATGGAGGGGTCCTTTTTTCTATAGAAAATTGCTCTATGTCAATAAACGTCCCATTTTCATCCAAAATTAGGATAAAAATAGAAATTTTAATCATTTTTATCCCAATTTATTGACCAATAACTGATATGTAGGACCTCTCTATTGGAAAACCAGCGTAATAAAATATTTCGTTTTTCTCTAGATTGCACGTAATAATGTGGGCACAAGCGAACAAGCTGATTTTTTTAATTATCTGTTAGGAATGTTGCCTGTCGGCAGTTATAATGAATTTATGGCCGCTTTGCAGGTACATTTCGTGCTAAAAAACGCTTTTAAGGACTAACGACTTTTTTTATGAAAGGAATGCATTGTACACTAAAAAACTTTTGAAAAATTTAATAATGAAAATTTCACAAGCCATATTCTAAATTTAATTAATCCGTAGTGAAAAAATACGTGAAATTCCCTTTCAAATTGTGTCTCAATTTTTAAATTTGAGGCATTGTGAGCCGAGATATCTTGGATCACAAAGCACAAAATTTAAAGTGTGAGATACCGTTTTAAAGAAAATTCTCCAATTTTTTATTTTATAATGATGGTAAAATTACTAAAATAATTTGCATAAAGTACAATGTTTTCTTACATAAAGAAAAGAATAATTTATGTTTTGTTTTTGTTTTTCCTTTATAATTGAAAAAGTTACTAATCCGGCATTCCTAGTATAATTTCAAACTTTATACAAAAAATATATATATACTGACTGTCCATCCGTTTAGTATACACTTTAAAGTAGAAGTTGTATCCTCTTATGGCGAGCTGTCCTACTCTCGGATGAACTCGGGATCAATCGTTCTGCGTTTGGAACGCCAGTCGCGACTTCTCATTCACTAGAATAAAAGGTATGCAAGGGGGTATGAATTCTACTTTCAAATACATACTAAATTGATCGTTTATCTGTATATTTGTTATGGGAGAACTATAATTTTCCATATGAAATAAATCGGACAGTGTGAAGTTGTAATCCCGCATTAGGCACAAAGCAGAGTTTTATGTTTATACCGCCCTGCTAAGACAAGTTGTCCTATCTGCAAAAATTCACTTTTTGAGATAAGCACACCATTGTATTGCATTACACTGGCCCTATGTGCATACTAAAAAGAAATGTCCAATCTAAAACCCAAATCCTAAAAATTAGCCTAAGATGTTTGTCCTATGTGGAAAATTTTCAATGTTTTCTAAATAAAATTGTCCTAATTAGTCTTTACTAGACAAATAAGTCAGGACTGGGACTATCTTTACAGATATAGTAATTTGATTCGACTTTTTAGATCATTTTGTCCTAACTTTCTCAGATAGAATAAATTCATTTAGTATGACAATTTATTTTTCTGACAAAAAAAATATATATATTTTTTTTTCAAAGGATATCACGTATTTTTATTTTAAAATAAAGCAAAACCCAACGCCATATTTTCAAAAAGTGCAAACAAAAACAATAAAACTGGCCATATCTCAAAACTTCTAATTTGCAGATAGGACAACTTGTCTTAGAGGGTAGTATAGGAAAACCTCTTTTATCATCGTATCATAATTGATGCACATAAAGTAAAAAGTGGAAAATAAAGTAAATTTGAGATAGATCCTTCTTAAAAAGAGCAATTTTCAAATTCATCAGGATATTAAATGTTTGTGATCTATACACTGTAATGCTAGCTGCAACGCTAATTTTTTTACTAGGGTGCTTTTAGGGTATTTCTTGATAACTAACCCAAAAAAAACTAAAAATTCAAAATCATTAACGGAAAAATACGAACTTTCTAGTCCCGGTCAAATAGCAATCCACAATTAAACGACGCCGACGCCACCACGTGGGTCTCTAATTTAACTTCTTCACAGCAAAACGGCAAAGTGGACGAAGTTTCCCCCGTCCACAGTTTCCCCGCAGAGTTAAAAACCGACGAGCTGCGGTCGGTTTTGAGCCCGGTCAAACCGGTCAATTTGCTGCCTCAAGTGCCGATCAACAGCAACGCGTACAGGAAGTTATCCGAGAACGAGGAGCACGACTGTGAGATTATTGGTGAGTATTACATCGGCAATTAGTGCTGCTGTGTATTGAAATCTTCGCCGAAAAGTCACAATCTTCGACCATGTTTTTTTTTCACATTTCTCGACGTTTTAGACCTTTCTGAGTCGAAGTCAGTAAAAAAAAATTGTCTGTCTTTCTTTCTGTCTGTCTGTCGTCTGTCTGTCTGTCTGTCTGTCTGTGTGTCTGTCTGTCAAAATTTCAAATTAGTGACTAGTGCTGGTGTTTTGACAAGGTGCAACTGTTCAGCTGGTTATAAGGATCAGTTCTACCCATTTTGGAAGTAATCCCCCCAAAAACAAAAAAGTTAAAAAAATAAAAACTATCATTTTCAAAAATTTTTTTCAATTCTTTTTTGTTTTTTGCAAAAAGAAAATGCCTAAAAAAAATTATTTTAAAAATTTTAATTTTTTTTTAATCAAAAAATACCTTTTTTAAAAAATATATATAAATTTTAAATTATTTTTTTAAGTATTTGGAAAAACGCAATATACCATTTACTGTGAATAATATATAATGGAATGCGTAGCATTACATATCTTCACGGCTTGTTATTTTTTTTTTTGCATTTAAATTTTTTCTTAGTCTCAAAAATATTAGTAATACAAGAAACACAATCTTAACATTCATATTCTACCATCTGCATCGTCATTGTCCACCCCGCCCCGAGAGGGGCAAGTCCATTGATCAATTGATGAGTCTACTAAAATAATTCTCAGCTCGAATAAAAATCTAAATTTCTACCAAAATCGTAAAAAAATCGCCAAGTTACAAAGCCACTAAATCCACCTGCAACCTGGTTTAAAATATGCACGGAAAATCGGTTTTTCTATCATTCTCAACCTGTAAAATGTTAATATTATATTATATTCACTTACCTTTGGGCTTTAAACAGTATTTATCACATAATAAATGTAATTTTTCCTTTATAAACGTTATCGAAAATGATTTAAAAACTTTTGGAATCAGGTCTTCAGTTAAGACCAAGATGGCTGGAGTTATAAATAACTCCAGCCATCTTGGTAAAGACCACGCCTCCGAGATTTATTTCAAATTTATTACGTTGCTTTCAACCAATAAGAAGCAGGTACACAGAATCAAACATGGCCGATGATTTTATCGCAAATAATTAAATAATGGAGTCTTTGTGAGTAGATTATTTTTTAATAATAATGTTATAAAAAGTTATGAAATTTTATTAAAGAGCCAAATAAGAGGCCTTTTTGGGTGCTCTTATTTGCAGGGCGGATTTATTTAATATTAAAAGGGGGGCATCCATAAGGAACAAAATTGCGAATTCACCAAAAATATAATTTTTGAGGTATTTCAAAACAATAAAAAAATAAGGTCCACTCTAACGTAATATACTAATATATCTTCTAAAATTCTTCATTTAAAATATTCTTTTCTTCAGAGCGGCTTATCAAATCGTACTTCTACATCGTCCGGAAGTCAATCCAGGACACGGTGCCCAAAGCTGTGATGCATTTCCTGGTGAACTTTGTGAAGGACAACCTACAGTCTGAGTTGGTGACGCATTTGTACAAAGCAGACAATGCCGACCAACTTTTAGACGAATCTGAACATATTGCTCAGAGACGCAAAGAGGCTGGAGATATGCTAAAGGTATGTATTTTGTAGCATTGCACAAAATTTATAACAAGCACCAGTGCAGGGTTATCTCGGGGTGTGAGAGGTTGCTGGTTCGATGCAAAATAAACAGGTAATTTTCCCAGAGGTCTTTTATTGACCAAAATAGAGTGCTGAAAACCCAGAATGGTCAAAAAGATGACCAGGATGAGGTCAGCAAAACCCAAAAATAAATACTGAAAAATTTGACCGATATAAGTTTCAGAGAACAATCTTAATTTTGAAAAATATGTTTAAAAATCTAATATTGCCTACCTGAAAACACCAGATCGCGTTATTTTAAATAACATACACGTTTTTATACTGAGGATGTTTAAAATATCTATGGATAATATTCACGCCAATTAGAAAAATGCAATGGCCGAGTTTGCAAAAAACAAAATTTCTTCCCGCTAACACACTTTTTGCCCGCGAAGATTTAGATTTTCAATCCGCAACCTACAATACACGTTCCTCTGTATTCTAAGGTCCGCAACCAACAATACATCTCCAGCTGTATTTTGGCGAAGGCGCAATAATGGTGAACGCGCTTTTTCTTTACAAAGTTTACAAAACTACAATTCTATTAGTTTTTTTCTTTTTAAATTTAGACCAGTAATAACTCAGCTATCTTTAATCCGCGTGAAGAAAGGGGTGTTAAAAAAATATTTGTCTGTCTGTCTCTCAGCCTTATAACTTCTGAACGGAATGTCCGATTTAAAAAATTCTTTCACCAAACGATTCAGGACTTTCGTAGTTTGTGAAACGTCAAATATGGTTAACATTGGGGTGGCGCAAAGTCTAATATTTTTGGCGATAACTCGCTTATTATTGAAATTTAAAAAGTATTTTAAATTTCCTATGAAAACATTTTTAATCATTTTTGTTATAGGACTATTAGTTTCATCAGAGTTATGTCGATTTAAAGATTGTGCCACTCCTCTAGAAAGGGTATCTTTTTAAGCTTGTTTTTTTTATTTTCAGGCTTTGCAACGAGCAGCGCATATAATTAGTGAAATTCGCGAAACGCACATGTGGTAAGAGTAGTAAGAAATTTTTCAAATTATCAAAAACTAGTCAAGATTTATACAGAATGGATTCTGTATAACCAATCTTGTGTTTATGTCTGGAAAGTAAGTTAAAAATAGTTAAATTTTTCCTTTTTTTTTTCTATTACAGAGTATTCCAAAAATACAGAATAGGTGTCATTGCACTTACGGGGAAGGTAGAAAAAGTAAACTTTTGTCTTTTTTTTTTTGACCTTATACATGCCTAGTTGAAATTTCTGCTTTATCTTTGTATAAAATTTTGAATAATTTAGAAAACGTATACCTTTTTGTTCGGAATAAGCGTTTCTAAAAGTATTTTTTACAGGGATTTTAAGCTACATTTTAACAGTAATATTTGGAATATTCTGTAATTTTTAAATTTTGTATTTAGCTGTAATATTTCTGTAATAATAATTAAATTATTATTGAAACCTCTCTTATTGTAAACTGTTAGGCTGTATTGTTATTTTGGTGCCATTTTAACAGTTTTTTCTCATAAATGGTGTTGCATTTTTTTATTTCTCTAGAGTTTAGGGAATTTAGATTTTAAGGGAAGCTATGTTAAAGTTGCCATGTATTTTTTCAACTTTAAAATGGCATTCTTTAATATCATGGATTTAGATTTTAAAAACTTTTTATTTTATTAGTAAAAATAATTAAAACTCCAAAGAATATTTTTTCCATTTTTTTGTGATTTTGTTAGAAATTGAAACGAGTGAAAGACGGAATTTGTTTGAAAAAAAATTGTTAATATTTATTAAATAAAATTTGAATATAAGTACCAATTATTTTTTTTTGTTTCAATTTTTATTTTCTACCTTTTTTATTTATTTTCTCAGGGTATTCAATGTTCTGAAAAACCTGAAAAATCCCAAAAGCAAACCTTGCTTCTAATATTTTTCAGAAAATCGAATATCTCAAAATCAGAGAATTTGATTTTAAAATTTCACTGGATACCATGTATACTGTAAAAAATTAATATGTAATTACACATGATTCTGCACGTAAATGTGATTCAATGCAAATACATGTAAAAATTTTTTACAGTGAAATCTGTAAAATTTACTAGATTGTACATGTAATTTGCACATAAAACTGTAAAATTACATGTAAAATCTCGTAAATTTTACTTGTACCTGCATGGAACATTACCTATTATTCTCTTTATTTTTTACAGTGTATAGGGATATAACTACTGTAAATAAGACATAATTTGTTTAAAAAATTTATTACACATAGCCAGATAGTGTTATGCACTATTGTATCAAACCACAAGTCAGTTTTTTGTTTACAACACAATATTTCATAACTCCAACTGGTATTAAAAAATATATAAAAATGGCACATTAAAAAAATAAAAACATTTTATCACAATAAAATTATATATACAAAAAAATATCTACAAATAAATACTATTATAAAATTATATAAATCCTACGAATATTATTTTTGAATATTACTACGACAATATTGCTCATATTTTCAATTGATAATGATTTAATAGTTTTAATAGTCAAAATTTAACTAATAAATTTAAATTATGTATACTTTGATTATTAATAAGAATAAGTAGACTTTTTTATGTGTAATTATTACACAAAATCAATAATATACATTAAAATTTCACAAAAAATGTAAAAAAGTTGTTAATACACGATTTTCTTAGTGTATTCCTAAAAGTTTTGCATTAGCTTTTATTTAATAAAAAAGTACTTGTTAAAAAAAATAAAATATAATCAAATATTTTGGGAATTAAATATTTTAAATATTTTGTAAACGCCCTTTTATAATCTAGTTAAAAAAAACTAAATAAACTTAAAGCATTTTTGCTTGTCATGCGGAATTCTAGTCTTAAACAAAATCGAATCTGCCCTATACTGGGTGTTCAAAAGTGGCGTGTACCCAAAAACCTGCGAAAAAAAGTTGATACATTTGTGTCGCTCCTGAAAATGGGTGTCATCTTCAGACAAACTTTGCGGGCATCCGGGGCATCTGAAGGTCCACCTTGAAGTGACTTTGACAGGAGGCTGCCTGGTGATGTGACTAACTAAAAAATTCATTGCGATATCTTCGCAATTCATGTATTCATCCACTTTGTCTCTGATAGCTTGAGGTAACCACTTCCAGTATAAGTGTAGATAGTGCCTGGTAAAGAAAAAGACGAATTTATTTCAAATTTTATCCTTTAAACAGTTGCAAGCACCTTGTCAAAACATCGACACTAGGTACTAATTTGAAACGCTATGAAATAGGAAGTAGTATAAATAGGCAACCATTAATACACCTGCGTGTTGCATAATTTATTAAAATTTAAAAGTCTGTATCTCCAAAACATATTCTAAGCAAAAACTGTATATAACATTTTTTGTAGGGCTTAAAAAGACCTTTCATTTGAAATATATATTTTTTTGAAATCGGTTTATAAATAATTTATGCTAAAAAACATTTTACTGCGTATTTTAGTAAAAAATAGTTTACATCTTTTGAGCAATTTAAAAAAATCTTTTATATGAGTACTAAATTAATAAAATAAAATAATAACACGGTACGACAGCGAAAAAAGCTCTGGCATCAGACCAACTTTTCTTTATCTAACTTTGGGTCGTAGATATCGAATCTGTAATCAAATTTTTCGGGACACGTCAGCGTTTTTTTCTGTATGCACTTAAAGTTGTCAATTTACTCTAGTTTACAAGTTTTTTTGTTGATTTCTGGGGTAATTTGATACGGAAAAAAATCAGAATGAAAAAAAATTCAACATATTCTAGTATTTTCAAAATAATTCGGAACCGCTTTAAGCTAAAACTTGGCAGGTCAGTAAATCAGCTAGTTCAAACTATTTTTGTGTTAAATGGGGGTGAAGAGGGAAAATAAGTATTTTTTTCGATAGGTAATTACTTCATTCAGAAAAAAAATGTTTCACTTATGCAAAGTAGTACTAACAAAAAAAAACATTTTTTTGCAAACCCTTTTATTTATTAATATTTCAACAGAAAAGTATAGGTATAATAAAAACAAAAGTCAAGAAAGTTTGTATACAATATTTGTACATTAATTTTATTTTTTAGCTCTTTTTATTTGCCTACTGTACTGAGTTACGTCTGTATCATGTTTAAGAGTCCAGCAATATTTTACCAGCATATGCGTTCTTGTCTTTTGTCTTATAGTGTAAACTAGCAACTTTAACAGGTTCAACGCCATAGCGGGCACCGGTGTCCGCTAGTTTTTTCTACCAGTGGCCCATGGCGGACACCGATGCCCGCTGAGTCATCCAAAGTTTATTGACGCACACAGGGCTAGCGGCTACGGTGTGGCCGCGTTTGCCGTAAAAGCGTGTCCGCTTTGGCCCCACAAAAATGTACCCCGGGCTTAGGCTGGTAGTAGGACATAGAAAAAAAAATGCACAAGATATATCAATTTTAATTTAAAAAAAGATAAAAGAAAAAATACTCTGGCCCAGGAAGATAGGTTTGGTGAAATCGGCTTGGCGCTCAACCTGTTAAGTGCATATAGAAAAAAATCCTAACGTGACCTAAAAAATCTGATTACAGATTCTAAATCTACGACCCAAAATTAGTTAAAAAAAGTTGGTCCAATGCCAGAAATGTTTTTGCTGTCGTACCGTGTAATTAACATATGTTATAATTATTAATTAATTATACCCAAAAAAAAAAAAAAAACGCTAAAAATAGGCGGTTTACCCCATTCTCACCCCCTTACCCCCAAAATCTAATCTAATTTAGAACGTTAGAGTTATCGAGTTTACACCCGGACAGGCGGACGCAAAATTTTTTTTCGCTAATTTCGACTCAGAAAGGTCTAAAACGTCGAGAAATGTGAAAAACATGGTCATATTTTGACTTTTCGGCTAAGATTTCAATACATCGGCACTCTTAGTAGCACTAAGTGCCGATGTAAAACCCGTAGTTTGTAAAAATGTTACATTACCTGTGTAAAAATGAAGCTCCTGTCAAAACCATGCTCAACTCGCAACTGTAGTTTGAGTTATACAACCACGAGTTTTGCGTGTTGACGTCCCAAGCATGGTACCTCCCTGGGAATCCCACAATTCTGCTTCTATGTTCCCTCCACACTCTGAACCCAAAAAGGATCTCGTCGTGCCTCAAATGCGCATCGTCATCAACGGAAAGCACCGCCTCCGTGTTGATGTTATCCAAAGGTAAAAATCGGTTATTTAAAGAGTTCCTAGCTGCTTTGACTACGTGTACAGGGGCCCCTATATCGGGCCAGCGGAGCTCTGGACTTGGGGGCCTGGGGGAATTCCAAACTACTATGACGGAGTTTAGGTATGGGAGGCCCCGTAGGCGAGCTATGGAGTCTAGTAGGACTTGCTCGCGTTCGTAAGTTAGTAAGAGCACTGTGAACTGTTCTCGGGGGCTGTTGCCGCCTAGAGATTCGGAAAATTCTTTGCCAGCACCTGAAAATACAAGAAAACAAGGTTAGCGTTTTTTAAAAAATCTGATTCTTGTATCTGTTTTCATTTTTAACGAATTCCATTTTTGGATCATTCCCTTTATTTTTTTCTAGCTTTATTGGATTGGTTTTTTTTCTACGCCAATATAAAATTAAAATTTATTAAAAATAATATTGAAATTTCACTTTTGACATAATTTTTATGTTGCATGTAAACAATATCAAAATATATTTAAATGTCCATATCTTGGAAGCTAATAGTCCTACAATAAAAATGATTACATTTGTTTTTGTAGGAAATTAAACATAACTTTTATCTGTGTAAATTTTTTTGTCCTAAATAATAAGCGAGACACTGCTAAAAATTATAGTTTTTGTTTGTTTTGCCCCCCTTGCCCTACGCCAATGTTAACCATATTTAATGCTTTGCAAAAAACAAAGGTCCTGAATCGTTTGGTGAAAGAATTTTTTTAATTGGACATTCTGTTAAAAGGTTTACAGACAGACTTTTTTTAATACCCACTTTTTTCACATTTTCTCGACGTTTTATGACATTTTTAACCCAAAATGCAAAAAAATATACCTCCAGATCCTTGACCAATGGGCCGGAATCCTCTCCCGGACCCCACAAACTTCGCATCGGACGGCAAAATGGGGTCCATGGGCAGGGCTTGATACAACCTAAAAGGATCACCCCAGTCGTTCCACATCTCGTGCCCCTGCGTGAGAGACAGACTGTAGTTTCTCCTGAATGAGGGGCTGTTATAAGGGGGCTCAAGAGGCCCCAAACTCTCCTCGGGATCCGCGTCCACAGCAACCGCTACCTGGATGGGCGTGAAAGTTTCATTGAACACACTCACAGCAGTTATAGTGTCTGCAGGTAGTGGGGGGATGTTCAGCCTGTCTCTGAGAACGGCCACTACAGTGTCTAGAGTGCTTTGGACTGAAGCCAAGTACCTTTCCCAAATTAGTCTACCTGTAACATAGTTTAAAAAAATTTAATGCCCATTTAAAATTTCTCAACTTAGGCGCATTCGCCATTTTTTAGAAGAGATTGGATTTTTTTGTGCTAGTAGCAAAATAATCTAAGTTTATAATAGGCACCTTTTGTGGTCCGCATTTCCTCTCAAACGGTGTCTCACACTTGAAATGTGAAGCCCTTTATAATTTTTGTAGCTGATTTTTTTTAATATAAAATTTAAGGGATCTTTCTACCTTCAAAATTTAAAAATATTTTGTTTTTAAACATATCATATGACCTTAAACTTAAAGTATAAGACATCGTTTTAAAGTCAATTTCGCGTATTTTTTACTATGGGTCACTTATTATTACCTTGTCTTCTCATCAACAAAATATCTTCATCCGGAAAAGCCCTTAGGATGAAATGTAACTCTGTAATCCTGGCCTTGGGTGTAAAAATAACGGCCCTTTTCCATTGTATCACCTCGTCATAAGCCATCACCACCTGGTCACCTCCTAGAATCACCGGAATAGCACCAGATCTAAGCGCCTCATAAACTCTAGCCTGGAGCAAAGTTGTTGAAACTAACTCACTAACTCCTGGAGCAAAAATTAAGGTAAAAGTTGAATCTTTAAGGATAGAACGCCTTGAGCTATCAGTACCACAAAGGTTATAATCCTGAGGTGCAGTACTAGCTATATCATCACTAGCTAAAGTACATTCAAACTCGAACAAAAATTTATCGCTAGTATTCGTTTTAGCCAGGTCTTTCAAATAATGCAAGATAAAATTGTCCAATTCTTGATTTTCTCTGTTTAAATCAGAGTCGTCTGGGCCGTACGCGTTTGTGGTTTCACCTTTATTGGTTTTCATTTCCCCTTGAAAGGAGAGGAGTAACTTGCGACGGCTTGGAGCCATCGGCGGGCATTCTTGCCAGACGTCGCCCCCTGGGGGTCCCAAAACGGGAGACACTATTAGGTCGAAGTGTGGACGGAAAGAATTGTAGGTGAACGTTGATTGGACTAAAATTGCTCTACCTGAAAAAAAAATAATGCTGCCAACAAAAAAATTGTTTTTTTTTAATTAATGAAAACATTGTGTAATATATTTACGGTCCAAATGGCTAAAAGGGTTATCGTGGTCACAAATTTTCCCGGACAGATTTTTTTCGTTTGGATTTTTACTTTCTCATAAAGTATTATGAAAAAAAAAAAATTTTTTTTTTCTAAATCATCTTATTTTTTTTCTAAAACGTCGAGAAAAATCAAAATAAGCAACAACAAAAATTATGTCTGTCTGTTGGTCTGCCTGTGTGTCTGTTTGCCTGTATCCACAATAACTTAAGAAGGCATAGAGCTAGAAACTTGAAATTTGGAGTGTTACGCCCATGTTAATGGTATAGGAAAAAAGCGTTACAGGAGGGGGGTGGGGGTCCAAAATGATCAAAATTTGCGTTACGTAATACTTGAACATTCCCTTAGGGGAAAAAATAAAAATAATAAAAAAAATCTACCTGTATCAATTGTTGAAAAAATATCCCCAGAAGCTGCAGTCAAATCTCTTCTGGCCAAATTCAGCAAAACATGATTTCTTCCATCACCTCCCCAGTAAGGTAGCTTTTTTAATGCTATTGAATCTAAGGGAGGCAAGTTTAATTTGTTTTCCACATTTTCACTAATATCACCAGTATCTTTTAAAGCCTCACCAACTAAAACTAGGTATATGCAGGCTTGTTTTGGATCATTTGTCAAATGAGGGTTGTACCCCAAAGTTTGTTTAAGGGTTGTTTTTAAAAACCCATCTACATCCCACCCATAGTTCATTACAGGGTACTGGTCTGGATCATATAAATAAACAGGGAAACCAGAAGTTAGAGAGCACCTGGAATGGTCAAAACAAGAGTACATATGGCAGTTTCTTGAAGCATCTTTTGATATACCTGGTAACTTCTCTGGTAAAAATTTAGCTGTTAACTTTTTAGGTATAGCTAATTCTGGGGTATTTTGTTGCAGAGCTTCTCTTTGGGCTACCTGAGCTTGCTCTACAGATATTTTAAGTCTATTCAAGTTTGTTTGCTGGTGTTGCAACTCAGTTTTTAACTCTTCAATATTTTTAGTATAGCTCTGTATTTCATTTAAAAGTCTCATGCGTTTCGATTCCATATCACGTAGTTCACTTAATACAGAGCCTCGTATTTTAAATAATTCTTCTATGTCTACTTTGAGGTCAACCTCTTCAATTATATCTTCTGGCAGGTCTTTGTGGGAATGGTCGCTATGTGATATTCTTTGGTTACGCTCCACCTTCGATAAATAAAAATGTGCCACCAATGGCGTCATTATTAGCACTGACAGTACCATAAGAACGATTCTGGATAGCTTTACATGAGCTAGCCATTGCCAGAAGTCCCTGTTTGAGTTTGTAGTCAACATTTTTATTAATCCTAATTAAACCTAACCTTACTTTTGAATATTTTTCATTTTTAGCTGCATTCCTCGAACTAGAGCAACCAAAACTGTACTATACACACAGAATATACACCAAAATACTGTTTTAATTCCTTGTTTTTACATTTTAGACAAAAAATATTTGTTTTTGTAGAGGATCACCACAGTAAACCTAAATGTCCTTCGTTAAATTCCAACTACCGACATCTATCGGTGGACCACTAAACTTCAAAGAGTCCAATTCTGCTGACATCTGTCGACGAAACGATTAATCTTTACTAGAAGGAATCTGTAATTGATACAGATTCCTGTATACTCCATTATGTCCAACTACCGACATCTATCGGTGGACCACTAAACTTCAAAGAGTAGTAATACTGCTGACATCTGTCGACGAAACGATTAATCTTTACTAGAAGGAATCTGTAATTGATACAGACTTCTGTATACTTCATCATGTCCAACTACCGACATCTATCGGTGAACCATACAATTTTGTAAGAAGGAAACTGTTTTACCTTCAGCAAGCCTGCTGACATCTGTCGGTGACACGAATAATTTATAAAAGAAGGAATCTGTAATTGACCCTGCTGACATCTATCAACAAAACCAAACATGTTGTGAAGAAGAAATCTATCAAGGGACTATAAAATTTTAAAAGAAGGAAACTGTAATGACCATTAATAAGACTTCTGACATCTATTGGCGAAAACTTAAATTATTTTTCCGTGTTCCTTTTTTGACAGGAGCTGTCAACGTAACATCTGTATAATTTAAATAAGCTTAATTTATTTATTACTTTATTAAAACACGTACTATATTAAGGTAATCACATTTTTTTAATAATTATTTATGTAATGTTACATTTTATTACACTAAAAATACGGTTCTTTTAAAAGTGGGGTTATAACATATGTTAATGACGAAATCGTTTAAAAAATAGTAAAAATAACTAAAACACTCTTTCAGATTAAAAATGGGTGAAGTAAAAATGTCATTAGATGAAAAATACAACTTAATATCAAGAAATCTTCAAGAGGTTTTAGGAGAAGACAAAATTAAAACTATTTTGAAAGAACGTGATCTCAAAATCTACTGGGGCACGGCCACTACTGGCAAGCCCCATGTAGCCTACTTTGTTCCAATGTCTAAAATAGCAGACTTCCTTAGAGCTGGTGCTGAGGTGACCATTTTATTTGCCGACTTACATGCTTATTTAGACAATATGAAAGCCCCCTGGGAGCTTTTAGCCCTTCGCGTAGACTACTATGAGCAATCTATTAAAGCAATGCTTTCTTCAATTGGTGTTCCTTTGGAAAAACTCAAGTTTGTTAAAGGAACAACTTATCAACTATCAAAAGAATATACTTTGGATGTCTACAGGCTGAGTTCTGTGATTACTGAGCATGATGCTAAAAAAGCTGGGGCTGAAGTAGTTAAACAAGTTGACCATCCTTTGGTTAGTGGGTTGTTGTACCCAGGTAATACTTTCACTAATTAATTGGATACCGCTTATCTAAAAGGAACCAAGTGACATTTTTAACAAAATTTTCTTAGGCAAAGTCCAAACAAAATTTTGTTAAAATGTTGCTTGCTTCCTTTTAGATAAGCGGTATCCAATTTATACAGAAAAAAAAAACTTTTTTGATCTTATAATACAAAATTTAATAAATATACATATTCCAAATATTTTTTTAGGTTTGCAAGCTTTAGACGAAGAATACTTGAAAGTGGATGCCCAATTTGGTGGTATAGATCAGAGAAAAATCTTTACTTTTGCTGAAAAATACTTGCCTCAATTAGGTTACCAAAAAAGAGCTCATCTTATGAATCCTATGGGTAAGGAAGTCCATCTTTTATTTTTATTTTCTTACTTTTGAGTCACTCCTTTAATTAATAATTTCTGAATAATTTTTGGCAACTGAAAATATATAATTTTTTCAGTTCCTGGATTGACTGGGGCAAAAATGTCCTCTTCAGAAGAAGAAAGCAAAATAGACTTACTTGACAGTCCCTCCAATGTAAAAAAGAAGCTGAAAAAGGCGTTTTGTGAGCCTGGAAACATCGAAAATAATGGAGTCTTATCTTTTACTAAACATGTTTTGTACCCCTTATTTAAACCAGAAGAGAAATTTGTTGTTCCGAGAAGCCCTGAAAATGGGGGTGATGCTCTGTACACTACATTTGATGAGTTGGAGGCTGCTTTTGCCAAAGAGGAGGTACATCCTGCTGATTTAAAGGCTGGTGTTGAGGTATGTAGTTAAAAAATTAAAAAAAAAAATTGGAAAGAAAATTGATAATTTTCTTACATGATTTTCTTCTGTGGATACATCCCAGCAGCTTAGTTTCACAGTGCAGTGGAAAATTGAATTGAAGGGGAATATTGCATGATATTGACACAAATTAAGAATATTTAATTAAGATGTTATGTTTTTAAAAATTATTTTGTTCTAGGTATACATTAATAGATTACTAGAGCCAATAAGAAAAATTTTTGAAGATCCTAAACTTAAAAAATTGGCTGAAAGCGCATATCCCGCTCCAGGAAAGCAAAAGACAAGTAGGTAACATCCAAATGCAGTTTAAAAATTAACAAAAATTTTTCAAAAAAAAATCGTGTTGGAAAAAAATTGAAAAAAGTTTTGGAAAAAAAAAATTCTGAAAAAAATTCTTTTATTAAAAAAAAGAAATGAAAAAAGAATGTTTCTATTTTGACAAAAAGACAAATAGGTAACATCCAAATGAAGTTTAAAAATAAACAAAAAAATTTCAAAAAAAAAACTTTTCGGTAAAAAAAAAACTGAAAAAAGTAAAAAAAAAAATTCTGAAAAAAAATCTTTTATTCAAAAAAAAATGAAAAAAAAAATGTTTCTATTTTGAAGAAAAAAAATCTTTTTGCGAAAATCAAAAAAATTATAATAAAAAGCGTTTGAGATAGTTTTTTAAAAGTTTAACACCCAATAACTTTTTTTTGTTGGGGGATTATTTTCAAAAACAATAGGGATCTTCCCCTCATAGAACTCGATTTTTCCTAAAAAAATTTCGTCAATAGGATAATTCGTTCTCGAGTCGTCGTAACCACAAAAAACGTGACATTGGACGAACCGGACGGACAGACGGACATTTTTAAAGTTTCTAGTTTTTCATGAAATACATTTCTATTGTATTTGATCTTTATTTTTTTTTATATACTTTTTTTTCCATATACTTAACTTACTTAAGATACTCTAAGTTTTGAATTTTTTATTTTATGTAACCTTGGCAGAAAGACCTCGGGTCGTTAGCCTTTTGTTTCTCCAATAAAGATATTATTATTATTATTACATTTCTAACCAAGAATTTTTTGTCTAGAATGGTCTTTGGCGATTTTGGAAAATTCAAAACTACTGTATTATTATTATTATTTTAACGCTTATAAGCGCCTATACGCGCTGTGAATAGTATAGATATAAGCAAAAAAAAAGTAGTCTTTTGTTGGCAAAAGTATTTATTTTGTGTTAATTTTTTCAGAGGGTAACCCTGCTCCAGCTGTAGAAGAAATCGTACCCAGCCGCCTGGATATTCGCGTGGGAAAAATCGTCGAAGTGTCCCGCCATCCGGACGCTGACGCCCTCTATGTTGAGAAAATCGACCTGGGGGAAGATCAGCCAAGGACTATCGTCAGCGGCCTGGTAAATTTTATTCCCATAGAAGAAATGCAAGATAGAATGGTTGTGGTGCTTTGTAATTTGAAGGCGGCGAAAATGAGGGGAGTGGAGTCACAGGGGATGGTTTTGTGTGCTTCAGTGTAAGTAGAATTTAGAAATTAAATCATTTTTGCGAGGTCCTTAGTAAAAAAATACTGCTGGCAACAAAATTATACTTCCCCCTATAGTATTAGGTTCATTAAAACCAAAAACGAAAAAAATTGAAAAAAAAAATTCAAAAAATATTTCATTTTTTTTTTCAAAAAAAGTTTTGCTTGGTTTCGAAAAACAAAAAAAAAACTTGAATATTTTTTTAAAATACTTTTTTCCCAATTTTACCCCCTTACCACACCCCGATTTTTACCAAAAACAACCCCAGCCTAGGACTTTGGAATAATCAACCTATGGTCCAAATTTAAAGTGTATAGCTCAAAGCATTCTTGAGTTATCATGATCACAAATTTTCTGGACAGATATACTAACAGACAGAACTTTTTTTGACAAATCGTCTTTTCTGGACATAAGAATTAAAAAAAAAGCAATAAAATTTTTTCACATTCCAGGGATGACCCAAAACAAGTAGAAACCCTTATTCCACCAGAAGATGCAACTCCTGGTGAAAGGGTGTTTGTAGAAAACTATGAAGATGGAAAACCAGATGATGTTCTGAATCCAAAAAAGAAAATCTGGGAAAAACTACAAGTAGATTTGAAGACAAATGCTGAATGTTTTGCAAACTGGCAAGGAAATAGCTTACTTACAAAATCTGGTGGGAATATTCGTAGTAAAACCATGACCGGGGCCCCAATTAAATAAATTTGATCAGTTAATAAATAATTTAAGTTTTTAAAGTAATTTTATACATTATTTATTTGCCAACTGCATTTAATAAAAAACATTCTATTTTATACATGTGTAAAATTATCTAGTTTATCATAGATAAATAGATGAATTGATAGTTGGGAGTCCCCTAAGAATTAAAGTTTTCCTTTTTAGAGAAAAAAAAATCAGAAAAAATCTAATCTAAAGAATCTGTAATTTTATGTTTAAATACTATCCTTTTTTGATTACTTCTAACTTGATGAGGTATAAACTTTTTAGTAATAACTCTAACTTCTTCAGTGCTTTTAGGTAATTGTGGCCCTATACTTTTGCTTTCCTCTGTTAGATTATCTGATTTTAAATATTTCTCAGGTATTTTAGATTTATAATTCGAGATATTATTTTTAGATTTACCATAATTGAATATTGGGTCATCTTGGTAAATATCTGGGAATTTTGGACCAGAATACACATCTGTTTCAACACATTCTTTTTTACTTTTACTAATATTTGAGTTATTAGTTCCATCATATTTTCTTTTTCCTCCTTTTAATATTGTGTTTGGTTGTACAGCAGTTTCTGCATTATAATTTGTTGTCATACCTTCTACATTATGCTTTGGTAGTCTATTTAAGACATCTTTATTTCTTTGCAACAACTTATTCTGAGTTTCTTTTATATCTTCAAATTCCGGAGCATAACAAACATGTAATATTCCTCCATAAAACGACCTATTGTCTATTAATCTTTTAGCAATTCTAGCTGATTGAATTCTTTGATACTGAACATGATAACATTCTGTGAATAGTTCGGTTTTGTAATCCTTTACAATGTGAATGTTTAGGATTTGACCATACTTTGAACATAGGTTCTTCAATTCGGTTCTTAGGCTGATGGATGGTACACCATATATAAATAAATGCTGCGATTCATTGTTGATGGTATAAACCTAGAAAATAAATGGTATTAGCCTAAAGAATAAAAACAGTGCTTTTAGAATATTTACATACCTTAACTGCAGTTAGCTTTCTTCCTTGCCTGTATGCGGGTCTTGTAGTACACAATTCTAATTGTTTATGATGCATTTCTTCCTTTAATTGCTGTTTTTCTTCCATTATTAACGCATAAACTAAATTTTAATTGAAATAATTTAAACAAACGAGAATTCGATGTAAAATTACTGAACATCGAATTCAAGTTATGATTCATTTGAACTACTGCTCTAATGAATAAAGCAATTAATAAAAATTGTAATAGATACAAAATACATTATAAAAGCTATTTACAGATACAAATTAACTATTTTTTCTAAAATTACTGCAATATATTATCAATTTTAACACAAATTATTGATTTTTATCATAGTTTGATGCCAACTTCAGGTTGGTGGCAAAAAGAGCCACGTCTGTCGGTTTGACAGGTAATGTGTTTATAATTCGTGTCAATATTTTTCCTAATTTTAGTAATTTGGAGTTAGAACACCTAAATAAAAAAATTTAAGCATGGTAAGTGAATATTATTACTGTTTTTTTGTTGTAAAGTTGAACTAGTAAGCGTAGCGCCAAAGAAGTGGCAGGAAATGGACCTAAACCGCTTTAAAGATCGGCTCAAAATATATTACAGACTGAAAAAAATATATATTTTTCCCCCTGTGGCGGTCGTAATGGGTCACTTTTTCGCCGCGTATAGGTGCTCTATTCTTCGCAAAAATATTTCGCATACGTAGTTTCTATGGTACAACCAATCACATATTAGCTTCCTTAGCAACAGCTTATGTGAATTATTTTTGGGAATCGTCAAAGAAAATCTTGACAAGAATAGAGCTGCCGGTCTAAAACGTGTGTAACTTTTGATGAAAAAAGTTTTTATACACCTTGGGTGTAAACAGTGTTTTCGTCTGTTGGCGTTTTAGCTCTTGCTCAACATAGACCATGGTGTGCTACAAAAACTGACACAAAAAAAGATGAAAAAATAGACAATAACAGGCTCAAATAAAATAAGACACAAGATAAGATTTTGTAGGGGCATATTTTATATGGGTCCAAAATTGAATTACAGTACATAGATCATAAAGGATGTAGAATACATAATTAAATTGAGGGTTATATGACAATGAAACTAAATTTCAAGGCTGGCAAAGTGTTGTCTAGCTAGTCATTTTAATTGGTTAAAACCATGTTGTTGGCTGTTAAAATCAGATAAAACTGTTTTAATGATTTAATTGCTATAATACATTGTTTTGACTGTTCAAAACAGGAAAATTGTTGTTTTTGTTCACTAAAAATATGGTTTTATTTACTTAAAAGTGGAAAAACTGTGGACAATGCTGTTTTTCACTCTTCAAAAAATGTGTATACAATTAAAATCATATTATTGGTGGTTAAAACTGGATATAACTTTTCCTTCTTGTAACCTACTAAAGCCATGTTTCTTGTGGTTAATTCTGTAGAAAAAATCGGGTTTTTGCCAGCCCTGTAAAATTTACTTTCATTTTCAGGTCATATGACCCTTGAAACACTGATCTGTCAAAAGCTACATGAGCAAATATGTCTTCAAAACCTGAAGAAGATTTTTGGAATAAAAGCACTTCTTCTGGGTTTAATTTTGATGATGATGATGAAGAAGAATTCAACCAAACTTTTGAAGACAGTAATAGAATTTTTCATTCTTCTCCTGAAGAAAATGTTGCATTAGCACTGCATCTGCTGATTTCAAAAACAGGGCTTGATGCAATTCTTGATAATATAAGTTCAACTCAAGAACATGTAGTAACACCTGTTGAAGAAACCATTAAAAAAATGTTTAACGGTCATAATTACTCATTGGGAATATATAAAACATTAGATGAAAAGTTGTTATTATTAGATTCTGCCCTTGAGACTTGTGATGGCAATCTGATAGTAAATGTAATATTGTTTCTTAGAAAAACTTTGAAACCATATATTTTTCATCATCAGATTTCAAAAAGAAAAATGGCGGTAAAACATTACGCGAATCACCTCATATTAACTAATCAACTTCAGGAGCTAGCTGACATGTATATGGCTACAGGGAATTCAACAAATATGATGGAAATATATTATTTAACAGGCAAAGATATTTTAAATAAAGAAATATTGTACAAAAGATTGGATCAGTTCATGTTGGAACATTTACAAAAAGTGGGGAATGATGAAAAACTGGAACTTTATGATAACATGCAGTTACTGCAATGGCAAATTGAGAAAAAACACAAGACAGATTCAGTTGTGGAAGAATTGGCATTCTTGTGCAAAATGGAGTGGACCAGTAACAAAAATAACAACGAATTGATTATGCAATTTAAGAAAAAACTCAAAATTGACGATTTCAGTTTTGAGTGGACTGCATTGAATGCTTTGGCATATATGGCCCTCTGGCCACAAGTTTATAACATGTTTTTAAAACCAAATTGGTTAACAAAGAAAAATACTTTGAAAAGTGTAATCCCACCCGAGCTATTTGTATTTGGACTCAGCAGACATAAAGCACCAAAAGATATTTTAGAACAGTATCTAGTTTTTATATCCGATGCCGACAGGGCTCTGTATCTTGCACAAAAATTAGAATGTCATAAGTTTGTCATAAATTGTTTTTCAAGTCAGAAAGATAGAATAGCTTTGAGTAATTACAAAAGTAAAGTTGATTGTCAATCTGAAGAATACATTCTTATAGAAAATGCTTTACAACAATAAATAATTTTTTAAATTGATTTTTTTATTACAAAAAAATTATGGCTGCCAACAAAATAAGACTTTCCCCTATAGGCCCAGGTTAATTTAAAACAAAAACGAAAAATGGTTTTTAAAAAAATAGCTTTTACCCCCTACCCCACCCCGATTTTTATCAAAAACAATACCAGCCTAGAACTTTAGATAAACAATGTATGGTCCAAATTTAAAGTCTTTAGTTCAAAGCGTTCCCAAGTTATCGTGGTCACAAATTTCCCGGACAGACAGATTTTTTTTTACGGAAATCATCTTTTTGGGATATAAAACGTCGAGAAACAAAAAAAAACTAAACATTTTTCAATTTTTTTTTTTTGCTAACGCAAGACTTTCCTCAGGGAAAGTAAAAAATAACCATAATGCATTATCATTAATGGGAAACATGATAGCCCTAAAAATTTGTACTTTAAACAAAAATTATGATCACGATAAAACGCGTGCATGGGAACTGAGGACTGTGATGGGGTTGTTTTTGGTTAAAAACCGGGATGGGATAAAACGATGAAAAATTTTGCTGTAAAAAGTAAAAAAATAGTTTTTTCGAAAATTTTTGGACTTTTTTTAAATTTTTTGATATATTTTGTGTATATTTTTTTTTTGTTAGCCTTTACGGTTGGACATAAAGAGGCGACTTACGGCCAGGTCAGATCGAGTAAAATGCGTGGACCTACATCCCACAGAACCATGGATGCTGTGTTCCCTGTACAGTGGAATAATAAATGTCTGGAACCATGAGAACCAACAACTGGTTAAAACGTTCGAGGTTTGCGATTTGCCCGTTAGAGCAGCTAGGTTCATTCCGAGAAAAAATTGGGTGGTTTGTGGTTCTGATGACATGCAAATCAGGGTTTTTAATTACAACACTTTGGATAGAGTACATTCATTTGAGGCACATTCCGATTATGTCAGATGGATTGTTGTTCATCCCACACAGCCTTATATTCTCACTTCTAGTGGTAAGTTATTATGGGTGGCGACATCTGTAATTAAAACCGACCGATTTTGATGCATTTCCGAATTTAAAAAGCCATGAAACGTCGCGAAAATTTGAAAATGTGTCTTAAAAGAGTGGAATGTTGGATTAAAAAAAAAATACTAAATGATACTAATTTTATATTATCCTTCTAGATGATATGTTGGTGAAACTATGGAACTGGGAGAAAGCCTGGGCATGTCAGCAGGTGTTTGAAGGTCATTCCCACTATATTATGCAGATTGCCATAAACCCAAAGGATAACAACACATTTGCCAGTGGCTCTTTGGACAGGACAATCAAAGTTTGGCAGTTGGGAGCTTCCACAGCCAATTTCACCCTGGAAGGACATGAAAAAGGTAGAAACTGCAGGTCCTGTAAAGAAACTATTAATTTTTTGTTCCCATAGGGTAAAACTATCATAGGCGCCGACTTTTCAAAATTCCAGGGGGGCCGAAATTTTTTGAAGTAAAAAAAAAATACCTACATAAAAATTATAAATTTTTATTAAATGAAAGACTAAAAATATATTTAAAAATTGTAAAGCCTTTAAAATATTTACTAGTATATACAATATTCCAAGGGGGGGCTGGACCTCTTTTATGAGTCCAGGGGGGCCATATCCCCCGGCCGCCCATTGTAAAGCTTTCATAATATTTAAAAGTATAGACAATATTCCAAGGGGGGAAGCCCCCCTGCTATGAGTCCAGGGGGCTTTAGAAAGAGTAAGTTTCTAGTAATTATACTTTGTTATACAGGATGAATCAAAAATAAGTAACGAAGTTAAGTGATTTAGGGTCAATTTTTCCTCTGATATTTTTATAAAAATTCCTTTAATGTATCTGGAAGGTCTGTAAAAGTTACTAGTTATTACCATTATTTAATAATTTAATCAAAAAAAAAATTTAGGAGTAAACTGTGTGGATTACTACCATGGAGGTGACAAACCCTACATCATTTCTGGTGCTGATGACAGATTGGTGAAAATATGGGATTACCAAACGAAAACGTGTGTCCAAACATTGGAAGGACATGCGATGAACGTAACGGCCGTTTTTTACCATCCAGAATTACCTGTCGTTCTTACTGGTAAGTTATTTTTTTTTATTTTATTAATGAGGAGACTTAAGTAATTTTAAAGGGGTTCATTGTCAGGGTGCCCACAGGTCAGGGAAAAGTCAACTGTAAAAAATCGGTTAAAAATTAGGGTAACTGAAAAAAACATAATTTATTATCTAAACAAGTATAATTGTTTTAGTAATGTATGGTGTTTGTTTGTAAACTAACTTTTGAACGGAATGTCCGATTTAAACAAATCTTTCACCAAACGATTCTGAATCTAGAAATAATAGATAAAGCTGAATGATAATGTAAGATAATGACGTCAGTGATATAAGTAAAAAACTAATAAAACTAAAAAAAAACTAGTGAAACTAAAAAACTAATAATAATGAAAACTTTTAATTTCTTGTAGGAAGTGAAGATGGAACAGTGAGAATCTGGCACGCTAACACCCACCGGCTTGAGAGCAGCCTGAACTACGGGTTCGAACGCGTGTGGTCCATCAACTGCCTGAAGGGCTCGAACAATGTGGCCCTGGGCTACGACGAGGGCAGCATCATGGTCAAAGTGGGCCGGGAGGAACCGGCTGTCAGTATGGACGCAAGTGGGGGCAAGATTATCTGGGCCAGACATTCAGAGTTGCAACAGGCCAATCTCAAGTCTCTGGCTGAGGGTGAGTTTTTATTTTACAAAATGAAGATCACAACTAACATGAGGGCATAGACCACAAAATTATTACTTTACAGAAGCAAAAATGTGATTTTTTTTCCAATTATATTTTAATAGTGTTTGATTGTTTACATCGTTTTATGTAGATTTTAATAAAAAAAAACTTGAAATAAGGGCCTTAACAATACCCTTATTTATCAAAAGGGCCTAACCCACACATTTGTTATAAGGTTGTTTTTGCACAAAATATTTTATTGTTAGTTTGAAATAGGCCTTTTTTAATCAAGAATAGTTAATGGTAAATATTTGGGTGGGGCAAAAAAACAAATTATTAAAATTTGCACCCCTAACCCTATTTTCCAATGCATTTTTTTGCAGTTTTCAAATGTAGCTCTTTCCAATAAACAATTTCCCATCCCCAGGTGCGGAAGTCCGCGACGGCGAGCGGCTCCCGGTGGCCGTGAAGGACATGGGCGCATGCGAAATCTACCCGCAGACCATCCAGCACAATCCGAACGGCCGGTTCGTGGTCGTCTGCGGAGACGGCGAGTACATCATCTACACGGCGATGGCGCTGCGCAACAAGGTACGTCACGACTTTCAATGGGGAGAATGTTTTCAGGGCGTCCAAAAGGCAGAATCACTACTTTTAAAATTACATCTCTGCTTTATATTTGAATTAAAATTGAAAATCTTTGTTTTTACACATGTAAATGTGTATGTGTACTTATAGTAATAAAAAACAGAGGTGAGATATATCGTTTCCTGGCACAGAACTTGTTCATCACGTCAGATTTTCTAGAAAAATTGATAATTTTTCGTGATTTTGACAATACTGCTCTTTAAAACCATGGAAACAGAATTATTTATTTATGTACAATGTTTGCAAACATCTATATTAATTCTATGACCGGATTTGAAAAACGTTGATTTCGAATTTGTTTTTCTCAAAAACCTGACGTGATAAAGAAATTCAGCTTTCAGATTTGAATTCAGCGGCCCCAAATCTACAGGAAATGATCACATCCTATTTTTTTTTGTGATGCTATTTTGTTATTTATCATTAAAGGCGTTCGGCAGCGCCCAGGAGTTCGTGTGGGCGCAGGACTCGTCCGAGTACGCGATCCGCGAGTCCGGCTCTGTGGTGAAGATCTTCAAGAATTTCAAGGAGAGGAAGGCCACCAAGAAGGACTTTGCCGACGGCATCTTCGGGGGATACTTGCTCGGGGCTAAAAGTGTTGCAGGTATTTATTTCCTTTCCCATCTTGTTGCTTACAATTTTGTTTTCAGAAAAATATGCATAAAAGTTTAGGTGTTTTGTGTGCGTTGGTTCGATTTTCTTAATGATTTAGCATCATTGTGTCTAGAAAATCTTACATAATGTCAATTATTTGAGTAGTATTATACTGCGTTATTTTTTATTTTTTTTATACAAAGGTGATTTCATTAAAAAAAATTAATTACAAACAAATTTAAATATATATTTCTTAAAATAAAACATTAAAACTTAAATTAAAAGTACCTACACTGTAAGTGAAAATTATTTCCTAAGGTTTGAAATCTGATGTCCATTCTAATGAACCAAGATATAAATTACAATTATATAATTATGCCTAACTTTAGTTACTTGATCAATATATTTTTGAAATAATTTAAAACATTAAAACCATGTTTATGCTGTAAAATTTATTTTAAATGTGTTTTTAAATGACCCTTAAAATGAGTTGAATTCAAGGTCTTGTAATTAAAACAAATTTGACACTCATATATTTTGTTGCTAATCATTGCTTCTATGTTTTCCTTACTGTGGTTCAATAATAAATGATTACCTAAACCATATTTTTGATTAAATGTCTTTTTGCAAAACGAACACTTAAAGGGCAACATTTTCGTGTGTGTCCTGGTGTGTGTAACTAAATTATTTTTATAATATGCTATATAGTCGCAGTCATGACACGAGAATGTTCTTGCATTCACTTTGCTGTGTTTCAGCAAATGTTCGGAAAAATTACCTTTAAGTACAGATTTAAAACCGCACGTTTGGCAAACATGCATTTTCCCTGTTATAATCTTCTCAACGTTTTTTTCTGGGTGTTTGCGCAGAAGATGTTCAAAATATTGAGCATTTTCATTAGCCATATAAACACAATATTCGCACTTAACTAACCCCACATTTGAATGAATTCTTTGATGTGTTTTCAAAGCTTGCTTCCAATTTGTTACATAGTCGCATTTTGGACAAGCATGGGATTTGGTTGGTTTTGCTCTTTTTATTCCTTTGTGTACATAGTCTTCATGGCTCTTTAAGTTACTTTTATATTTTGTTTTATAATCGCAGTCCTTACAGCAAAACATATTCTTCTCTTCTTTTCTGAAAATTAAAAACAATATTTTTATTCATATTTAAACAAATGATTATTGTTTTAATGTGTATCATAGAAAATTTTTGCTAAATTTTTTATAGAAAGTTTAAACTTGTTACTTGGGGTATTATGTAAAATTAAAAAATGATTCGACCCAAAAATATTCCGACGGAGTATTTATTTAGTGCAAGTGGGAGGCCCGTAGTAGGCACGCTCGCTCTTGACGGAAAGAAGAGAGCCCAAATGATTCCTCCCCCTTTCGTCGGAGACTTTTTTTCATGCGGAGAACTATACTTTCAGTATAATTGGTATTTTAAATGCGCTTGATAAGAGACGTCTACATTCAAAACTTATTTCAAAAACATTTGAAAAATAAAAATCGACTTTAAAAAAATTTTGGTCCCAAAAATTTTACTTGCTTTTCTAAATTAATTCTGGCACGACACACATGTTCATCCAAACTTTTCTTTGTGGTGAAATTGAGTTGACAATACTGACATCTGTTATCCTCTTCCGGAACGACCCGTGTCATGGCCGGTCTCCTTCTGCAGTATTTCTCATGAATTTTCAAAAAATCAAGTGTGGTGAGACAATTAAAACAAAAAGGGCAAACAAGCGTCTTGTCCACCGCCACCTCATGCCTTGGGTCAAAATATTTCTGGGTGTTGATGCCCAATTCGGCAGCGAATTCGTTGCCATAAAAGACGAGCAGTTCCTCCCCTTCCTCGATTATCCTGCACGTGCGGTAATAGATTTCCCCCTCGTATTGGAAGGCCACTAGATTTTGCTCTTGGCTGTGTCTGGCGCAGTTCACGTAGCGCATCCAATTCGAATTCGTCTCGTTAGACGCGTCCATCTGGAAATTATTTCATTTTAATTTAAGGGGTCTTTCTACCTTCAAATGTCAAAAATAATTGTTTCTTAAATATTTTTTTTAAACAGAAAGAAAAAAGATATCATTGTGAAATTTTGTACGTTTGTTTACTTACAAAGAATTATGTATATTAAAAGAATACATTTTTCTTTTAGATTTTTTAAGTGCCATTAAAAAATGGCCATACATTTTTTTTTAATATCAAAAAACTGAGGTCGCCATGATTCCGGTCATTTGGATCGACTAAAAAAAATAAAACGGGCTATTATTCAGTATTGAAGTCGCTATTCCCAAAAATTAACAAAATCGCGGTCGTTTTCCAGAAATTTCTTCTAGTTCGGGCTATAACGACTTCAATACAATATTTTTTTAGTCGATCCAAACGACCGCTATCATGGCGACCACCATTTTTTGTTTTTATTTTTTTCATTTTATGGCCAAAAAATGGCACTTTAAAAATCTATTTTTTTTGTATTCTTCGAATACAAATAAATATACCTACAAAATTTCACAATGATATCTTTTCATTCTATACAGGGTGATCAGTAACTGCCATGCCAAAATTTAAAAGGTGATTCTACATCCAAAAATATGAAAAAAGTTTCTATAAAAAAAATGTTTAAAAAAAGATTGTTTTTAAAATTTGAAGGTAGAAAGACCTCTGAATTATATAAATACAGTCGCGTATGTCAAAGATACCCCTTTGGGGCATAACGTAATTTACGGATGGCCCCTAACATATCAACATCATTTTAATACTAGCCGTTAAGCCCGCTTTTCAGCAGGAAAGCCCATTATTTAAGTCAGTGCAATTTTCAATATATTAATATAGTCCAAGCAACGAAGGTTTTTTGCCTCAAAAAATCCAAAAGTCTTGAAAATTGGTGTACATGTAGTCTAGACTTTCCTGATGAACGTACTAAAAGTCCTGACTAATTGAAGGTGAGCTCGCGCCGCCATCTTGATTTTAAGGTACACTTTTGGACTTTTTTGCAAATAACTTCTAAACGGTCAATTTGTTTGAATAATAGTTTTTACAAAAAAAGAAAGCTTATAAAATTTTCTACAAAATACTTGGTTATAACTTTTTTGTAACTTATTTAGATTTCGAGAAAATAAAAAAATGGTAAAAAATGCCGATATGTTGATTTTAAGGAACACTTTTGGACTTTTTTGCAAATATCTTCTTAACGGCCAATATTTCAAAAAAATCATTTATGATGAAAAATAATGCTTATAAAATTCTATACAAAAATGATAACATACTTGATATCTGACTTGATAATGATGAAATAAACTTCAATATCTGCTTGAACTAGATGTAGAATTTACGTTTTATGTGATTTCTCGAGTGTCAGGTAGGCAATGAAGTCAAAATCCAATAGTTCACCTCAAAATCAAGATAACGCCAACATTTTTGCCCATTTTCTCCAAAACTAAGATAAAAAAATAAGCTATGTATTTTGTAGAGAATTTTATAAGCTTTCTTTTTTATATTAACTCGTTTTTCAAAAAGTTGACCATTTAGAATATTTGCAAAAAACTCCAAACGTGTACCTTAAAATCAAGGTGTCAGACAATTTTTGACCATTTTTTATTTTATCAAAAACCAAGCAAGTAAGAACAAAGTTTTAACACTATTTTGTAGAGAATTTTTTATGCTTTCTTTTTTATCAAAAAACTGATTGTTTAGAAGTTATTTGCAAAAAACTGCAAAATTGTACCTTATTGAATTTAATTGATGGCGGCGCTCATCTTCAATTATTTAGGACTTTTAGTACATTCATCAGGAAAGTCTAGACTACATGTCCACCAATTTTCAAGACAATTGGATTTTTTTGAGGCAAAGAACCTTCGTTTGGACTGCTGAAAAGCGGGCTTAACGGCTAGTATTATAATGATGTTGATACGTTTGGGGTTGATAGGAACCCCTTGAAAAAAAATTGGAGTTTCCAATCAGCAAAACCAGGTTTCTGACGTTCGTGCCAAGTTACAGATTTCCAGCTGTTTAGGAAGTATGAAAAAAACTTCTGGAAGGACAAAAAGACAGACACCTCATAATTTTTATTATACGGATACCTTGTATAAGGCCAGAGCTAATAAATAAATAAATCTAGTCCTTACCAACATATTATCCCCTATCTTCCAGGAATATCCAGATTGAGTGGGCTTTTTAGTTAGAGTTCCCTCGTACGGCCCCATTTGCACCAAACTGGGCACCTTCTCCTTGGCGAAAACTCCCATGCGGTCAATGGAGGAATGGCCGATCCTCAAAAAAGGGGGCGCCGTCTTCCGGGCCCGGTCCTGGGTCCCTTTTGGCACGGGCACGTCTAGAATGTACCTTAGCATACCGCAACGGGGGCAACAGTCCACATAAGCCATTTGGCAAGTGTCGCAGACTAAAACCGGGATAAATAATAAATTTTTGTGAAATTATGTATGAATAAAAAATAACTTTTTTTTAACTTACAGATGTAACTGTCGACGGGTGGAATGCTGGCTTCGGCGTAGTTTATTTTGGCCCGTGACGATCTCTTGGGATTTTTTTTCTGTACTTCTAAAAATTTCATGCAATTAAGAATTTAAATTTGAAATGATATATTTTACCTATTTTTAAGTTTTCTTGGACTGTAAAGTCCTCATCTTCGGTTTTGTCCTCTTTTTCATTTCTTTGCATAAAACTGGGCAAAAACAAAAATTCTGCAACAAAATTATATATTTTCTGAAACGCCCTGTACAACTATGGGTAAGGACAGTAGAGTTCATTATAGCCAGCTAATCTAGTAAATTGTGAATTAGACTCAATCTATAGTTCTTCCCTGTATCACTTAAAAGTTATTGGGAAAACTGCGAAAAAGAGTGATTTACCATCAATTACATCGTTACCCACTAGCCTTACGTTTTCTGTAATTTACAGACTAAAAACTTTACAATATAAAAACGTAATTTTTATAGATTTATGCAGGAATTTATATCACTAAACAAATCGCAGTTAATTTAACTGCAGTTGCAATGTAATAAAGTGGAAGTTTCTGTTGTAAGGAGAGAGCAACAGAAACTAGCACTCTGTGAAAAATTGTGCAGTGCTGATTTTGCGTGAAACGTCGAAAAAGTGAAGAAATGTACAAAATGATTGGGATACTGGTTTTAATCCTAAGGTTCCCAATTATATACTTTTTTTGAGTTAATAAATATTGGATCATTTAAATTATGCATAAAAATACTTACTTATGCCGTCAGGAGCATTCAAATAATTGCCATACTCTGTTTCGTATTTTTTAAGCTGTTCTTTATCTAAACGCTTCCATTCTTCGTCCGAAATGTATTTTTTTCGAAAAATATCAAGTGAAAGGAAATCCATATTAACTTTATAACTTAATTACGAATTTACTTGCCAATTTTACTTGATTTTGATGAAAATTTTACCAGGAACACAACGAAACCTGTGCAAACCACCATTAAAATTTTAAAACAATTGAAACCGACCAAAAACAGTTTTAGCAACTATGTTCATAACAATTTACTTTTATCGGATTTCAGAGTTATTATTTATTATTATATCAATAAAAGAATTAAATATTAGCAAATTGTCTTTTTAAAATAAAATAGTATACATATAATCCACAATTATTTATATTTTTTAAGGAAATTATCTCCAAGATTTGGCGGTATTATAAATTAAATACCGCCAAAAACTAATATGATAATGGCCGCCAAACTTCCGAGTCATGTTAAAAACTATGTTCATATACAGGGTGATCAATAACTGGCATGCCAAAATTTAAGAGGTGGTTCTGCATGAAAAAATATCAAAAAAAGTTCCTTTAAAATTGTAATAAAAATAAGGTTTTTAATTAATAACGTTTAAGCTAGAGCGACAAGCTTTTGCATTTAGTATTAATAAGGGCAATAAGTAGAAATACATAAAAAATGTCGTATAGTGTAACACTGTAGGAGCAACCGTTTTCAAAAAAAAAATGCAATTAATGGGAAGTACCTAACATTTTGTGCCACCAAAAACTTAACTTTTTAAAAGGCTATTACTCCTTTAATATTAAATTTATTTGTTTTGGTGAAGAATACGGTTTTGCTCAGTTTTAAATGAAGAATCACTCTGCAGTATTAAAATTTTATTGATGCTCTTTTTTGTTCCCCATTCAATATGTCATCTTCGCAGGGCCGTAGCTCCCTTAGGGCTCATTTCCGGACCAACCTTTATAGAAACTTTTTTTCATATTTTTGGATGTACTTAAATTTTGGCATGGCAGTTACTGATCCTCCTATATACAACATTTTGCTTTCCTGTTTCTTATCCAAATATTATTTTCCAGGTTTAAGTTTCTACGAGTGGGAAACCTTACAGCTCATACGCCGGATAGAAATCCAACCAAAAGCCATCTATTGGTCAGACAGTGGAAAACTGGTTTGCATAGCCACAGATGATAGTTACTACATTCTTTCCTACGATGCTGACAAAGTACAAGAAGCTAGAGACAACAACCAGGTTAATATTATTGCTATTTCTTGCGACCACAATTCCAATTTTTGTCAAAAAGTTTAAAAAATGTTTAAAAAAATCCGTCCGTCATAGATGATCATGAATCAATCGATCGATTTGAAATTTTGACCTAAAATCGAGTTTATTTGGCGGAGTTTTTGAAAAAAAAACACCCAAAAACAAAAATACTGCTGCCAACAAAAAAATACTTTCCCCTGTTATAGGCCTAGGTTCGTTAAAATCAAAAACGAAAAAAAAAAATTAAAAAAAAGATAATTTTTCAAAAAAAGTTTTTTTTTGTAAAACGAAATAAATTGAAAAACTAATTGTTTTAAAAAAATTGTTTTTACTCCATTTTACCCTCTTACCCAAATTCGATTTTTATCAAAAACAATCCTAGCCTAGAACTTTGGATAATCTATCTATTTTTCTATTTCATGTCTTTAGCCCGAAACGTTCTTGAGTTATCGTGGTCACGAATTTCCCGGACACACAGATCGAGAAAATTTTTTGACGGAAATTTTTCGGATATAAAACGACCAGAAAGTATAAAAAAGCAATAAAAATTTTTCGAATTTTTTTTACTGAAAGACATTCCTTGGGGAAAGTAAGGGCTAAATTTTAAAATCCGATAAAGGTATAGTTATGAGAATCTTTTCTTTGCAGGTTGCTGAAGATGGTGTCGAATGTGCTTTTGACGTCCTGGGGGAGATAAATGAAGTGGTCTGCACAGGACTATGGGTTGGGGACTGTTTCATTTACACAAACGCCGTAAACAGAATTAATTATTTTGTAGGAGGTGAGCTAGTTACGATAGCTCATTTAGACCGTCCATTATATCTCCTAGGCTATGTACCCAAAGATGATAGGTTATATTTGGCTGATAAAGAGCTAGGAGTTGTTAGTTATCAGCTATTATTATCTGTACTGGAGTACCAAACTGCAGTTATGCGGAGAGATTTCGGAACAGCTGATAGAGTACTACCTTCCATACCAAAAGAACATAGAACTCGTGTGGCTCACTTTTTAGAAAAACAAGGCTTTAAAAAACAAGCTTTAGCGGTTAGTACGGATTCTGAGCATCGGTTTGAATTAGCTGTAGCACTAGAAGATTTAGCTACAGCTAAAATATTAGCTCAAGAAGCTAACAATCCTCAGAAATGGAGTCAGCTAGCGGAATTAGCTGCTTCTACAAACAATCTGGAGTTAGCTAAAGAATGTATGCAAAAAGCCCAAGATTTCGGAGGTTTGTTACTGCTGTCCACTAGCTCTGGAGATGCTGAATTGGTGAGATCCCTAGGTGAAAGCACTAGTGCTGAAGGAAAACATAATTTAGCCTTTTTGTCTCACCTGCTTCTAGGAGATTTGCACAAATGTCTGGATATTTTAATTTCAACTGGGAGACTGCCTGAAGCTGCGTTTTTCGCAAGATCATACCTCCCAGATAAAATTTCAGAGGTGGTGCAGCTATGGAGGGAAAAACTATCTCAAACCAACGAAAAGGCGGGCCAGAGCTTGGCCGATCCAAAAGACTACGAAAATTTATTCCCGGGGCTTCAGGAAGCGATTTCGGCGCAAAAAAGGTTCGAGCAGGTTAAACAGGGGCTCACTCCTGCTAGCAGGGGACGGTCCGAGCTGCCCAACGCGGAAAGAAATGTTTTGGATGAATTTTCGATTCAAGCAGCTGGTTCTTCCGACTTCAGGTATTTTTTCTAGGCTTTTTTTTTAACTTGCCAATCATTTTTGAAAAAAAAAATTAATTTTAAATAAGCTGTTTTTAGTTATTATCCTATTCAGTGCGTAGCGCTATAGAAAAACAAAAATTAAGGGGGGTTAAACTTGTTTGGAAATAAAAAAACTATCATTTTTAGATTTTTTTTTCAAAATTTTTTCTTTTTTCCAAAAGTCCAAAAAGAAAATTTAAAAAATTAATTGATTTTTTTTTTAGTTTTTTTGAACTTTTTTTTCAAACATTTTTCGTTTTTCGAAAAAAGGAAATAAAAAAAAATTGAAAAATTTAAAGTTTTTTTCAATTTCTCGTTTTTCAAAAAAGGATTTTTGAAAAAAAAAAGTAAACTTTCTATTTTATTTTTTTTTGAAAATATTTTTTAAGTATTTGGGAAAATGCATTATACATTTACTGTGAATGCGTAGCACTACATATCTTCACGGCCTGTTTTTTTAAATCTGTTAAAACTTCACAGATACCACTTTTCAGAAAAATACGAAAAAACAGTGGCCCAGTGGCGGCCAAACAGACCGGGCCCTCGATTTTTCATTTTTTTTTTAATTTTGAGCCGTTTACGGGTCTTTTTTTTATTTTTTCCTCGAAGCCAGTATGCGCTTGCATAAACCCTCTCATAGTGACACATTATGTTGAGTTAGTCATTTAAAAATAATCTCTGCTAAAAGTTTCAAGCATTTAGGTTTCTGCGAAAAAATGTTAAAAAGTTAATTTATTGCTTGGTTATTTTCAGAGCACCGACAGCCGAGTTAAGCCAACTCTCGCTTCAACGTAAAGTCGAAATTGAAGAAGAAGAGGAGGATGAGGACGATTTAGATTTGGACTTGGATGGAGTTAATATTGATGATAACATAGATACTTCTGTAAGTTTCACACATTTTCAAATTTTACACTTGATCTTTTTTGGTTCTTTCCCATAACTATGCAACCCAAAATACATGTATGTGTATTGGGGGTTGTGTACATTAAGGAAAATAACCAAAATTTGGCTATTTCACATTTAATGTGAGACTGTTAAGATTCTAAGCGCCGAAGCTTAACTAATTTTAATATTTATTTAATAATAGTAATAACTGACGATTTGTAGAATGATATCACAGATTTCTAAATTTTTTAATATTATTTTAATGACTTTTTCTCCTTTTTTTTTCAGGACATCAATATTGACGACGACCTCTTAACTGATTAAGTTTTATATTTTTTAGTATTAAATGTATATTCATTCCTATTTTAAGGTAATTTTATTAAAAGTAAAAAGTTTATGTATTATATTATTAAAAATAAGTTACAAAACTAGCTCGTATTTCATTTATTATAAATATACATGAATTTTTTTACGTAAATCAAAAATAAAAATGTTATTTTTTCAAAAAAAAAAGAATTGTTGCTCTAAAATAGAGTCATTTTTTTTTATAGTTTTAAAACCATTATAACAAAAATGGGTGAAGATAATTTTTTAGCGAATTTGAAAGCTTTACAACTGTAAACGAATTTTTGTCCTACGATTAAAATTAAGCGAGTTATCGCCGAAACTTACAGTTATTCTCATCTAAAAAAAAAAACAAACCAGCCCTTCACGCCCCCCACAGTTTTAGCTATATTTGACATGACGCAAATTAAAAAAATCGTTTGGTGAAAAAATAATTTCAGTTGGACATTCTGTTCAAAAGTTATACAAACAGAAAGACCTACATTTTCTTTACATTCAAAATATAAAAAAAATGGTTGATTAAAATAATTTTAAATTATCCGCGTAGACAGTCGCAAAGACATTCAATGCACAAGTTAAATATAATATTTTCTCTACAACTAAACCACATTAAAAGTACAAAAAAGTTTTGCAACATTATTATGTAATTACATAAATGATACTGATCTGTTGGTTGGTTGTGCATCATAACCAATACATTGACTCAAGTCGGTGTAAATTATGGGGTAATACTGGATCCTCCCACTGGACCAGCCAATGGTCAGACACGCCCCAGATTCGAAGTTTTGCTGAAAACTGAGAGTGCTCGGCCGTTCTTCAGCTAAACCCATCACAATTGAACTGAAAATTAAATTAAATAAATTATTTAAAATTAAAAATATATATACTTTTGCTTTCACATTTTAAAATTCTTAAAAATTTCGGAAAGCCTTGTATTCGTGCAAAAATTTTCATTTTTTTTTGCATATTGATATAAATCAATTTCGAGCAAAAAATTTTTTTCGATCGGTCGCACTTAAGAACGCTCGGGATTGGGGTGGGGCAAATGGGGTAAATACAATTTAAAAAAAATTAACTCCACCCCACCCAGGGGGAGGGGGTAAATATTTTCAATATTTTCGTCAAAATTGATAAAATAGGGGCTTTTGGGGACGACGAAAATGAATTTGATAATATTTTTCTAATTCCAACTCCAACACCCAAGGGGCGGGAGCTAGTTTTCGTAAAAGTTGGTATATAGGGGTTTTTGATGTTGCTGAAAGTGAATCTAATAATAAAAAAATCATTTAACGCGCGGATTTGAAAAATGGGAAAGCTATTTTACTGGGCAGTGTATTTGTTTTGCAATAAGCTAATATTGAATAATGAATTTTTTAAGTTTTGGCTTACAGATCATCAAATTTAAAGTGTGAGGCACCGTTTTAAACAATGTTATATTAGAGTCTAAACAGAGTGACTTAGAGCGCTTTAATGCAAGGAAACAGAGAGCGCCACAACTCAAGAGTGACTTACCTGGGAACTAACTGCAGTCCTTGCTGCTTGACAATATTAAACACAGTTATACAATTAGTGTCTTGAAACAGTACCGCCAGATGTCGCCCCTTGGGATCAGTCTCCATTGTTTGCACTAAACCGCCTACCTAGAACACAAAAAAAATCCAAAAATGTAAAAATGTTTCAACATTTGTTTTTTTTTGCCGCGCCTGTCACCAACGCGCAACGTAGGCAGATGTCACGTGCTCGACCGCCGCTTGCCGACTGGCACGCTATGAACAGTACCTACATGCGATGACGTCAGCAAACGACGCGTACCGATGTGACCATCCCAAATGTTATTGGTCGACTGGCACGCTAGAAAATCGCCGCTGAGAATACTACCTACAATGACGTCACCAAGCCGCGAATACCGCAGAGCGATGTTACCTACCCCAATACCGCTTGCCGACTGTGCTTCGTCGCTGGGGATACCACCCGCGATGACGTCATCAAGCTGCGTGCACTGCAAAGCGCCGACTTTTCAAATTTCCAGGGAAGGGGGCTATTTTTTTTAAGTGTTATAATTTTTTGTTAAATGAAAAAAGGACTAAAAATATATTTAAAAACTGTAAAGCTTTTATAATATTTAAAAGTATAGACAATATCCGGCGCCTATGCCCGTAAAAACCTACCATAACGCCATCTAAGTCCATTTTCGTCAAGTCGAAAAGGGGCGTGGCTTGTGCGGAAGACGCCTCCACGTCCGACGTGAAAATGAGATCCGGTTTGACGACCACGCTGTAGATTACGGGTTCCGTGGTGGTTGTAAAAAGTAGGTTGGTGCCGCCCTCAGTCCAGCAGGCGGATTGCACGCGGCCAGATAATATGTCCCAGCGCTCGCATTCCCAGTTTCTGCAGTCCCATACTCTGTAATTTCATAATTAAAAAAAATATATATACAGGGTATTTTAGTTAAAACTCCCAGGAACAATTACTCAAAAACTAGAGAAACTTAAAATTTATAAAAAGCATGGTATAGATATAATGTTTGACTTTATTTTGTCATTAACTAGACCCCGAGATGTCCCATGGTATAGGCGTCGCGACGCTTTAAAATTGTTTTTTGAGAGCTGGAATGTTAAAAACTATTTTTTTCTAAAATAATGCTCAATTCTAAGATTTTTTTGGCTTCTAGGGAACGTCCATAAAGTATGTCATGCCTAGGGGGTCCAGGAGTTTGTGAAAAGGGTATGTAGAGAAATGTAATGTCAGAAAAAAAATTAATACTAATATACATTTAAATTAATTTTATGTACATCTTTAAACAAAGTTTTATCTGATATTTAATAAAAATATGTAATATACAAAAAAAAATTGTGTATAAAAATTTAACGTGGCGTGACACATGGGGGGGTCACTGCATGTGACCCATTGTGACAAGGGGAAGGGAGGGAGTCAAAAATGGCTTAGCACGTCAATTATTTCGGAAACCAATAGATATTTCAGTTCTAGTCTAATGACAAAGACACTATTTAAGATTCCAGCCTACGAAAAAATAGTGTCGCGACGCCTAATGGGGTCTAGACTAGACCGTCTAATTTATGATTTTTATACATCTAAGATCTCTTTTAGTTTTTGAGTAATTGGCCTGGGGAGCTTCAACTGAAACACCCTATATACATTTTAATTTTTTACGGTACATTTTTGGCATACAACGTACCTAAAAACCAGTCCATTGGTGCTGCTAAACATTTTTTCCCCAGAAGGGGACCATTTGATCTGTACATGCCCAGAGCCTGCAGCCCTCTTCAAATGGCTCGTTCTGTCCAACTCAACGTCCCACACGAGGATTTTGCTGTCGCAGGCAGACGCGCTTACCAGGAGGTCTCCTTTGGGGGACCAGGATATGCTCATCACAGCTTTATGGTTGACTCTTTGCAGGACTGTAGCATTTGTGATTGATGGTCTTGATACCTGAAAGAAAACTTTTTTTTGTAAAAAAAAAATTTTCAGGACTTTTTGGTCAAAATCTAGGGGTAAACCACTAAAAAAAAATGTACATGGACTTCCGAGAGATTTTTGTATGACTTTCGAGATTTTTGGCATAAAAAAAACATTTTTGAGAATTTCTCAAAAAGTTCTTTATCTAAATCCAATCATGGTTATTATTATATCTCGTATTATACTATTCACAGCGTGTAAGCGCTAAAGAATAGTATTATACAATAGTTTTGAATTCCTCAAAATCGCCAAAAAACATCCTAGACAAAAAATTCTTGAATACAAATATGTCTTGTGAAAAAATAAGAAACTATGAAAATGTCCGTCCGTCCGTCTGTCCGATGTCACGATTTTTGTGCACACTATAAGTCAAGAATGAATTAAAAAAATAATCTAATTTTTTCGTTTTTTAAAAAAAAGATTTCAGGGCGCCGAAATGGACTGGTCAGCCTTGACAGACAGAATGTGTTTTGCGGAAATTATTTTTTTTGCGGACACACGAAAGAATTATCTTCTTCCTCCTTTTTTTTTGGCCTTTAGCTTTGATATCTTTCAGCCAGTTGTCCGATTTAACATTTTGATTTTGATTTATTGAAATGAAATGGTTTTTATCTAAAACAAAAACTTTTTCGTTTGGACTTTTAAATTTAGTTTTCAGTCCAAACCAAAAAGTTTTCGTTTTAGGTAAAAAGAAGGCCCCAACAAAAAAAAGTTATTGGACATTGAAATGAAGAAAACAGTTTTTAAAAAAATATTTCTAAAAATTTTTCGTTTTAGGTAAAAAATATTTTTTTTTTGAAAAAAAAATAGTTGAAAATAAAAAAAAAATTGAAACTTTTTTTCTTTTTATATGTTTCGTTTTATAAAAAATATTTCCAGGCGCCAAAATTCCTAGTCCGACCCTGACAGACAGAATTGTGTCCTGTGGAAATTAGTTTTTTTGCATATAAAAAGTCAAGAAAAATCTATGTCTTTTTTTAAAATTATACTTACTAATGAATTGGGATCAATGTTCCATATAATAACCCCATTTTCATTTCCCACTGCCAGCTCAGTGTTGGACATAGGCCTCCAAGCAACACAAGTTACATTTTTCTGCTGTTTGCACCTCAATAATGGGGTAAAACTGGTTTCTGAGCTGAAAATCCTAATGCTATCATCACAGGTGGCTACTGCTACTTTTGTACAGTAGGGATGCCATGCCATACATCGTATTGTATTTTCAGACCAATTTCTAGTTTGTGATAACTGATTTATTAATATAGAACTGCTATACTTTATATTTGGGTTGAAAATAAGTTGTACTTTTCTAGCGTATTTTAAAAAATTAACAATAATTTTAGCAGTTCTTGATACTAAAACTTGGTTGTGTGCTGCAGCGGTATGTAGGGCTTCTATGCAGCCCTGTTCATAGTAAACTTGTGTGAGTTGTTTTAAAAATGGAACATCAACTGGTAAAAATAAAGCCTTGCCTTCATCTCCAGAAGATACTGGATGCAATAATTCCCTAGTTATATGAATTCTAGGGTGATTATCAACCTAAAAGCGTTTAATTCAGAAAATATCTGGAAATTCAAAATTTGCTAACCTAAAAACTTACAGAATTTGTAAAAGTGTTTATATTTGCGTATTCTATATTTGTACTTTGCATTCTGCCATTTATTTCACAAACTGATATTTCTCCATCGTTTGGTATCTCAAATTCCCCCAAGTTTCGCATTTTTACAGATTTTAAGGCGCGTTTTTAAAATTTTAAAATAAACGACAAATATGGCGGCCAATTACATCGAATTTCCATTTGTTAAAATAGCAAGTCTTACATAGAATTTTCATTTAATAAAAAGTTCATTGTATATCGAATTTCCATTTGTTAAAATAGCAAGTTTTGCATAGAATTTTCATTAAAAAAAAAATCACTGTACATCGCATTTCCATTTGCCCCTCCTTTTGTTATCAAGTGTGTAAATTAACGTCAGAATTAACACCCGGGTTTTAAACGTCGTGTTTCTCTCTAAATTGTTATTAAAATAGTGCAGATAAAATGGCAGCGTTAGAAAATCAGTTAAACTTCGTAACACAACAGATAGAAAAACAAATAGATGCAACTATTGAACAAATTGATAATTTAGACGTTAACGATCTAGAGCAACTACGTAAAGCTAGAGTGGACGAACTAAAAAAGCTGGAAGAAAAGAAACGCGAATGGTTAGTAAATGATCATGGTAAATATGAGGAATTGGCAGAAGAAAAAATGTTTTTTGATGTCATCAAAAAATCGGAGAATGTTGTCATCCATTTCTACACACACAGCTCGCCCAGATGTGAAATAGTCAACAAACACTTAAAGATTTTGGCCCCCAAACACGTAGAAACGCGTTTTACAAAACTAGATGCTGAAAAATGCCCGTTTTTGACTGAAAACCTTAAAATTAAAACCATTCCAACTATCGTACTTATTCAAAATGCTGTAATGGTGGACAAAATAATAGGATTCACTCAGTTGGGAAATTGTGATGATTTCAGCACTGAAACATTGGAATGGCGTATTGCACAAAATGCAATTATCAAGTATGATGGAGATTTAACTACTCCCTCAGATTTTAGGGAAGAGAAGAAACCAAAAGGCACTGGGAAAAAAATTAGGGATAGTGCATACAATAGGGATGATGAAGATTTGGACATTGAAGAATACGCAGTGGCAAGAGATAACAAGAGATCTGATCAGTTGACAATAAATAGTGAACATCTTTCCACTGACTTAACACCTGAAGAAGCTGCAGAGTTAGGCTTGTAATAAAAATCCTTTTTTTTTGAATATTTAATTTACTGTTTTGAGCTTGAACCATTTTCTAATAAATTTAATGTATTTAGGCTGAAAAAATTCAGTCAAACAATATCTAATAAAGACACTGTAGTAAATTTTACTATAGCTAACTACTACTTTTAATATTTTAAGCACTTTTATATAATTTTTTATTTTAAGATATTAATAAAACAAGAAACACATTTTAGGTCATTTTATTTATAGTGTATACAGGTACTAGGCATTCATTCAAAATTTATATAAAAAAATGATTTAACAAATAGTAGTTAATTTTAAAAGTAACTAGTTACTTCCCCTTTAATTGTTCAATAAAAAGTATTTTTGAAATTAAGAACAAGATAAAAAAAAATGTTAAACTCTAGGAGAACGTATTATTTTGCAGCAACATACTTTTGTAATTCTAAAAGAATTGTACCAAGGATCTTAAACTGTTTTTGCATTTAACTGATTTAACAATTGTGGGTTATTTTTAACTTGTGCAATGTACTCTTCTGCCATACAACAAGCTTGCTCAATTTCATAATTGTGAGACACAAGGGCCACCCATTTTGCTTCCAATTCTTTTAGTTGCTCCCCACCCTTTGTCTGCAAGGATTTGCGTTGCCAATTAACCTCTTGTAAATGTTGCCGTAACTCTGATAACTTTTTTGATGCTATTTTCTCTAAATCCATTAAAGTTTGTAAATATCTTTGCCAAGCTGGACAACAATACTCTAACATAAGTTGCAGATTTAATATTCTTACAGCTTGGTGTTCCAGTTGAGCCTGCGAGTTGTCTACACATTCTGTCCATGCCCCTACTTCATTAAGCTTTCCTGTAGGAGGTGGTGGGAGTTCATATCTCTTCATGGAGAGCGTGTCCATAGGTAGTCTATTTTGTAATCGTTCGAACTCGTTATGCATGATCGGAGTTTCAAAGGAAGATATATTTAGAGGCGGCAAATGTTCTAAATAATTTTTGGTCGGTCTGTAACGGCGGCATTCTTCTTCTACCATAGCAAAAGCGGCTTCTCGGACACCGGGTTCATCATATCCCTGATCTATATATGGCAAAGCATCCACCACTACTTCACCAGCCATTTCAATTCAAAAAATATATCACAAAAACGTTTGTCAATAGGAACTGTCAAATTCTGGACTTATGGTACATTTGAACTACTCATTAAAATAATTCGATGAAACAAGTTACATCGAATAAACTTAAAACTTTAGGCGCGTTCAATGAGAGCAGCGAAATTACGTTTTTACGAAGCCCTGGACATTATTTTTTGCGATAACTTGTGACGAAATTAAACAGCAAATCATTTTTTAACCACATTTATATATTTTAGGCATTATAAAGATAATAAATTTACTAATACAAATAAATATAAAATATTACCTAACTATTTAAATTTTTAAGTTACTGTAAAGCTGTAAATATATCTAATTATCATCTAGTAATGTAACATAAATTATTTAATATTTGATAATATTAATGCTGCACTATGAAATACAGAAAATTATTTAATTATAACAGAACTAAACCTTAAACTATACAATAAAGGAGAATGTAAAATATTCTTAGATGCGCGTCAAATATTAAAATGCGCAAAAAATTAAAAAGTTTACATTGATTATGCACTATCCTCTTTAAAGAAATTTCTAATAGATACACAAGTTATGTAACATAAGATCTGCCCTTCTAAGCTGAAAGGTCCTATCTGTGTATGTTAAACCTATGTAGATAGGACCTTTCAGCTTAGCATGGCAGATATATTGACAGGCAGTATTTTTAACAATTAGAAAGGGGACCTACAGACATTTTTGTTGGGTCCATGTTTAAAAAATACGTGAAATTTATTTTCAAACGGTATCAAAAGCTAAAGAATTAAGATTTTAACAGAAACGGGAAATATCGGCTTACAGAGCATCAAATTTACAGTGTGAAACACCGTTTTAAAGAAAATTTTACGTAATTTTTAACATGGGCCTTCCAAAAAGCCTCAATTATTCAATTTAAACACATGGTTCAACATAGTTTCCTGGAAACAGCCCAGTTATACCATCCATAACTCCTTCCCACCAACCATCATCATTCTTTTTCAAAACATAAATAACAGAACTCTCTTGAAAACTGAGTTCATCATCCTTATCTGCATAGTAGTCATAAATGGCCACCACTTTTTCAATGTAGTTCTTTGGCACCCAACCAGGCAAATCCTCTTCATCTGGAACAATAGGCATAACCCCAGAATTCCTTGGTCTTCCAAAAGCTTCATGTTCATCACTTTCTGGAGGGGGTGGTGGGGGTAAAGGAGGTGACTGAGAACCATCATTAGCTCTGTTAAGATGTGCAGACAACTGTTGGGAAATTCGATGACCTTGGGCATGAGACAGGGTGTGCATACCAAGACTACCAACAGGTACAGGCCCATGGTGCCCTCCCATCATCATAGGGTGATGTTGGTTTGAAGAAAGTACCATTTCTTGGCTGTTAATTAGCGGAGAAGGAGGGGGTGGCATGTGTGATTCATGGGCATACTGACCATTCCCAGGTGGTGGGGGAGGGGGTGGAGTCTGTGGTTGTACAATTTGCTGTTGGATTGGATAGGTCATTCCAATTTGTCCCTGTTGTTGGTTCAGTGGTAGAGTGCTGTAGCCTGGTCCCCTTTCCCCCCTTCTTGGGTGTCCAATTGGATAATTAGGAGCATAGTGACTGGGAACTTGAGGAGGAGCCACTGCAGGGGGTGTTCTATATTCCCGACTTGCTTTACTTAAAGTACCTCCAGTTAGAGATACCTTACTTGATTGTCTTGAAACCTGAGGAGGTGTAGGGGGCTTTGTAGTAGGGGCAGGACCCACCATAGAATTTGCACCTGCAGTATTTACAGAGTGAATGCTACCTGAGCTGCTACCTCTTGGTTTTTGCCTAGGTGTTCCATTAGTCCTCACACCATGTCCAATATCATCAAAAACAGTATAATCTATAGGTTTTCTTAAATATTTAATAGGTTTTTCAGGATTTGCAGGGGCTATAATTTTATACTGTCGATTAGTAGACTTGTTAGCTGTTAATACCCCTATTTCTCTTCTGGCAACTTTTTCTTTGTGAATCATTACAGTTTGAGAAATATGGTTCATTTGGCTTTCCATCTCTGCAAGCTGTGAAGTCTGTAGGTCCAATAACTGAAGAAAGTTGTAAGCTAGTGTGTTAATTTGGTATGCGACACTTGCCAAGGACTGTGTTGTGTAGTTTTTCGTTTCTTCCAAGGCCATGCGTTTGTTGTCCGTTTGGAAGTAATTTGCCTCACAATATTCAGCCACCCTTTGAAGGTTTGTGTGGTTTTCTGTGAGGTTTCTACGCCCCTCGGGAATTTCAGACCGAAGCAGAGTTGCTAATTCGGCCATTTTTAGCAGATATTATAGTTCGACACGTTAAATTAACTATAGAAGGTTACACCAAGCACATTTCACAAATATTACCGCAAGAAAATTGATTAAATAAACAAATTAGATAAAAGTTTACACCCACCCGATGACAGAAGTCATCCATTCAGAAATGCCAACTTCTAAGAATTTAGGGTTTTTTTTTAATAGATTTTTTACGTATATTTTTTATTATTTACCGAGTTTCGCGGATGTTAAATAGTAATTAACCACTATTTATAACAATTAAAGTCTAATTAGATACATTTTAGGACTAGAGTATTCCAGATATGAATTTTACAAGCAAAATAGGTTTGTTTTTGGCGGTAAAAAGCCGCGCATAGTCAATCCAAGAGTTACGTCGCTTCATTTTGATTCGTCGAAAAAAAGGACATCTTTCTTGTAATAGTTCGGCTGCCATTTTGCTAATTGAAAATACACTTACGTTTTTTGTCATTGTAGACGTTTGTGTTTTCTGAAATCGGTGAAAATGGATATGAGTGTTTATTTAACGGCTCCTCTGCAACTGGATAAGATTTGCAGGGCCTGTTTGGCCATTAAGGGAGACATGAGGCCCCTATTCGGGGCCTGCCTGGATGAAATGCTACATTCTTTCGCAGGAATTCAAGTAAGTTTCTTTTTCATTTCATCTTATTTGTAAGCATTCAAAAGAAAGAGATACATGATGATTTTTCAGGAAGTAGATAGGGGTCATACATAAATTACGTAAAACCGTTGCTATTTTTTATCCTTCACCTGCAGGCTTATCCAGGGACACCATCCAACAATTTTTTTTGTTTAAAATCAGTTTTTTTAAACAACTTAGTAAGTTAAAGCTGTGTTTTTTAAGGTTTCAGAAGGAGATGGATTTCCTTTTCTTATGTGTGTCCAGTGTGTCCTACAATGTAGTCGAGCATACACTTTCAAGCAACAGTGCGAAAAATCTGATAATATTCTACGTCAATACTTGTCTGCAGAATTTCAGGTATTAACAATCATTTAAATCTGAAAATATAGCAGGGATGAGAAAGTTTTACTCAGTTTAAAAAAAAAAATAAAATCTACACTTGTTTTCAAAAAACCTTAAATTTAAAATTTAACTCAAATATTTGGGGCTGTTCTCTCAGGAAGTAAAAAAAACAATTTCTATAGTTGCAGTTAGCACAAACTTTGGACCAGCAAACCAAAAAGGAACTTGAAGAACAACTCCAATTTGCAGATACTATAAATGACGTTATTATTGGCCAAGGAATCACCGAGTTTGTGACATATACTCACAATGAACATGAAATGGTAAGATTTTTTTCTGATAATCATTTAAAGGGAAGTTTTTAAAAAAACATGGTCCCGCAAAAAAAGAAAGCTTTATTGCTTGTGTATAGATGCCGCTTCTCTGTAAAATTAAGCGTGACATCTAGCGAAATTCGTGTAAAATTACAAGATTCGCCAACTCGTTGATAGGTGTCGCTTTAGTGAGGTGTTGACATCTGCTGATAGTTGTAGTGAATTACGTAAAGATACACTAGTCGATAGATGTCGCCACAAAAAAAGTCAAATGTGATACTTCGCATTCCATAGAATACTCTTCTCAATGGAAATTATACGAGCGTTGAAAAAAACTCCTTTTAAATATGGACACTCTTTTTCCTACGAAAACGCGCAGTTCGACAGCAAAGGGAAATGACAATTTTTGTATAAAAAATCTTTTTTTTATAACAATATAAATTTAACAATAATAATCGTTTTTATAGGAAAAAGGTGATGAATTGTATACGATAGAAGTGGCTGAAGAAAATATCGACCTCGAAAATGCCATGGAACCAGATAATGAGATGATAGTACCAGATCAATTACTTGAGAAATTAAAATATCCCTGCAAACAGTGTAATGAGTCTTTCAACTTGAAGGTGGATCTCAAGGTAAATAAAATAAATTGAAAATGGTGCAATTCCACCGCACTTACTTTCTCGCAAAAATTTTGATTTTGTTGTTCATAGAAGTCTGCATTTATTTTTGGTGATTATGAAAAAGTAAATGTAAATGTAAAAAACGATATGCGCTGTTACTTTTTTGCCATAACCTCTCCGAGTCGCCCGAAAGTAAAAATCATAAAAAAAAACAAAATTAAAAAATAAAAAAAAATACGAAAAAAAAATCCTAATAGTTTTTTTTATTACATAAAGTAATATCACTGGTTTTTTATCCCAAGTTCACGGCTGCGATTGTTTTTTGTAAAAATCGGCGTAGAATATTTAAAATATTTGTTTTCTTTTAGCTTGTTTTAATTATTATTTTTTTAACCTTGCAGTTACACATGCTGACCCACCCAAAAGAACTGAACCATATGTGTCACATCTGTAAAAAAGGCTTTACAGAGGCTCGTATCTTGCGCAGACACTTAAAAACCCACTTGGAAAAAAAGCCCCACCAATGTGACCTTTGCGAAATGGCTTTTGCAGAAAGCTCCAATTTGAGCAAACACAAGAAAAAACATACAGGGGAGCTGAGGAATATTAAAGGGAAGCCGCATTTGTGTTCAGTTTGTGGAAGGTGCTTCAAATGGGCCTCCAGTCTCTCCAAACATATGAAATATCACACTGGACATAAGTTGTTGAGTTGCGAATACTGTAGTAAACAATATGTTGAGGTATAAGGTTTTTTTTTTCACAAAAAAAAACTTGATTCTGTTTAGCCAACCTCTAGGTTTTTCACATCGTGATTTTTTGTTAGCATGTTCAGTGGTTTGAAAAAGTCCCTAAAGTAATGTAAAGCGCAATAATGTGTCGTATTTTAACAAATAAAACGGGCGGGACCATTTAAAAAATAATGGTGAATGCGCCAATTAGTAGTAAGGGGGGCAGGCTACAAGCCAGGCAACTAGGCCATTATGGCCCTTTTTGCCAATGCGCCAATTAAGTACAGGACTATTATTATTATAGAGCCGCCCAGCCACATTTCCTAAATGTGCAATAAATAAAGTTATAAGCAAAGTTTGCTTTCCGACAATTTTCTATAAAATTCTTTAATATATTTTGGAAAACCCTGGAAATGCCAGGATTTTTTTTATGTTTTTGCTAATTAGCATCTTAAGATCATCTTGGTTTTCTTGATTATAACTTATTTGTGTGGTAAATTTTTAGGCAAGAAGCCTGAGGATCCACATACGATCGCACACTGGGGAGCGGCCCTACAAATGCAAAGTGTGCGGCAAAACGTTCACGCAACACTGTAATTTGGAAAAACATCTGAGGGTGCACACGGGCGAAAAGCCTTTTTTGTGCCCCATATGTGGAAAAGGGTGAGTTTCATTTAAAAAAAGCACTTTATTTTTAAATGCTGGTCAAATCTAAGTCAAAAACGGTTAATGATTTGACCAGTATAGAATATTTTTTATATTGTGTTGGCCTTTTTTTCAAAAAATTTTGACCCTAAAAAACGCAAAAATGTTTTCATGCTGTAGGTTTGGACTTTGTAGGTTTCTTCTAAATACTATTTGAACAAAAATCAACAAACATTCATAATTCTTTATTTTAAAGCATTTGACCTTGAAAAGCGCAAAAAAAATGCCGGTGGCGCATTTTCGTGAGTTCCTGTTAAATCCCGATTAAATAACTAAAAAATATCCAAAATTGTTAAATGATCAAAATTCACAAATTCTTTAATTTGAACTCGATTCAAACATTAAAAGCTCTAATATTTTGCTTGCGGCGCATTTTATTTGTATCTTTTTATATTTCGCAAAAAGGAAAGAAAAAAACTATTCTCGACTATTTATAGTTTTGGTGAATGCGCCGCGTACTTTGTTGCTTGTCGACAGTTTCTTGTTATAAAACAATTTTTGTTTCAGATTCACCCAATCAGGCTACGTGGGTATCCACATGCGTACACACACAGGCGTGCGGCCGTACGTGTGTCAAACGTGCGGAAAATCTTTCGCCGGCTCCAACACGCTCACAATCCATCAGCGCACGCACACGGGCGAGCGGCCCTTTTCGTGCACGGTGTGCGCCAAGTCGTTCACGCGCCACGAGTCGTTAGTTGTTCACACGCGCATGCATACAGGAGATAAACCACACGTTTGTAACATTTGCAACAAAGGGTTCACTTCTGCCGGACATCTTACCACGCATCTGCGGACGCATACCGGAGAAAAACCGCACTTGTGTGGCTCGTGCGGAAAGAAGTAAGTCACAATATTTTTTCTACGAATTCTAAAAATTAACTGTTAACAGAGTGATTTAGAAATATTTTTTAGGGGCAATTTTTAATTATTGTAAAAATTTAGTGGCCCATAGTAAGTCACGATATTTTTTCTGCGACTGTTGTGTCAGAAATACTTTTTTCATATTTTTTTATGTAAAACTCATTTCATTAAAATTCACGTCATAAAATGAAAGTTTGTTAAAATATTTACAGATTTGCTGGATCTGGAAGTTTAAAAGTGCACATAAAAAACTGCCATTCGTTGAGCAAGTTCACCTGCGATATTTGCGAAAAAATGTTCACCCAATCCAGTGCCCTATTTGAACACAGAGCCAGCCATGAAGTTCAAGTGACAGAAATTGTGTAAGTACAAAGGATTGTTTTGGTTGAATTGAACCTAAAATTTTGCTCCAGTGACTTTTTATGTTCCATTGCAATGATTTTTGCCCTTTTTATCTTTTAAGATTAAGCAGTTATATTTTTTTGCGTGTTCACAAAATCTGTTTTTTTTCAGAACGGAAGACAACCAAACTATTCAGTTACAAGTATCGCAAATTTAAAATTTTATTCTTTGTATTAAAATTTATTGTATTAGATGCAATTGTAAATTGTAAATAGATGTTGAATAAAAAATACTGGTTTCTACTTTTAGTTTATATATTTTATATTTGATATAATATATTAATAAATATAAAAAAATATAAAAAGCTTAAGCCTACACAGTACCTAGTAAGAAAATAAAATATAGCTATTCTTTTATGCCTACTACAAAAATTTATAAGATATACACCTTTTTTATTTCTTTTAAACCAGAAATTTTAACCAAACAAATCCCCTATAAATAAAAATTTTAAGCAATTTATTTTGATAGTGGGTTGAATGTAATTTTTTATAAAAGTATTCAATATTTGCCAAAGTACTGCAAAATACACTTATTGTATTAATAGCAATAAAAAATTTTCCTTGAAAAAAAATAAATGAGGTGTATAATGTGTATATTATAATGAAATAAAAATAAATACTTTTAGCTTAATTTAAGCTGTTTAAATAAATGATTGCTTTTAATAACAAATTTTACCATCTCAAAGTTGATGTTTCAGATGAATATTTGTGAGGACTGAAAAAAAAAAGCAAAAATGTTAATATAATTTTTTAAGTTATATATTTGTAATAGGAAAAATCGCAAAAAGTAAAGGACCTTACTCAGAAGAAAAATGTTTTACACGCTCATGCTAAATAAACTCACTTGCCGAAATTTAGTTAGAGGCGTAAGCGTGAAAAACACTTACTTCTTGAGCAGTGCACACAATTTTTCTTACAAAAGTAAAACGCACATGTGTGCAAAACGAGTATGGAAAAAGAATTCCGTTATTCTTTTATTGGCTCAATAATAATATTGTTGCATTTTCCTTACCTAGCAGTGGTAATAGTAACTGGCGTGCTGGTGTTCACAAGAGGCTGTAGTTTTTCAATAAACCTTTTGCAATTTCTGTCCAGCTCTTTTTGGTAATCTCTTTGGTCTGGTCCAATCAGGTTTTTGTTCTTTTTTAAAGCATCTTGGCACCTAAAATGAACAATTTTAAATTTAAAAACAATATTTTAAACTTTTTAGCTCAAAACTATTTATTTTTTTGCGGTAATCACTTTTTTGCATATAAAACGTTGAGAAACGTAAAAAGGCAATGTATTTTATTACTAACGCAGGTCTGTTAGTGGAAATACAAAAAAAAGCACACGTGAAAAACTAGTTTTGTAAACCTTAACCCTTTGAGACCCAGTGGGACATATATGTGCCACCCTGTTTTAAGTCATCACTTGTGCACTGTATGTCCCATTTAATGTTGTTAAATTATTTAAGGGTTTTTTAGTTACTGGGAGCGATTTCTACTTATTCTTTACCCAGTGGGACAAATAAAATTCGACTAAGATGCCTACTGGGTCATATAGGGGAGACTGTTGTACCTTGGATCACAATTTACTTTTATATTTTTGTAAAAGCCATTTTTAAAATATAACAACGGAAAGAGTCTCAACACACTACATTTTGAGAATTGAAATATTAAAGTTAAAACAAAAAAATATATATCTATATTTAATTGTAATGTGATCAATGGTACAGGACCAAAATGTACCATTGATCCCATCCTAGTGTACCTTGGATCATCAACATTATGTACCTACAAAGAAGATAATATGTATTAAAAACAAAATTTTTATACAGAAATTTGTATGTTATTGTTTCATTACAAAAAGAAATGAGATTGCAATATTGTGTTATACCCTAATTTTTATTTGTATATTACAAAAGGTTACAATATGAAATTTATAACTTATTTATAATAATTATAAATAAGTTATAAATTAAAAAAGAAAACTTACGTATCTAAATTAAATTTTACTCAAAATTAGTGAAATAAATCATTTAACTTTAAAGCTGGAAAAGTCTACCTATGCGTTTTTCCAAAAGTCACCTCAAAATTCTGGTTATGTTTAAAACTGAAATATGTCATAACAAATTACTCACCAATAAGCAGTGATTCAGAAAGAATGTGATTTAAAACACAAAACACAATCGCCAACTTGTAAAAAAATAAACAGTAAACCCAAAAGTTGTTACTTTTTGAGCTAAAAAATTGTATTTCTATTTTACTCGAAAACAATAGCACATGGACAACCACTCTCCCGCTTGCCTACACTTTACTGAGTAATCATTGTTAGTACAGTTTTGTCACGTAGATAGCAGCGTCTGACAATAAACTGAAGGCTGATCCAAGGGACACTATGATCAAGGTACAACAGTCTCCTCTAAGATCTACTTTTTTTCTAAAATACTTTTTTTATACAACAAAAAAACTACTTTGTGATCACTAATGACCAGTTATAACAAAAAAGTTGATACAAAAAGAAATTGGGTCTCAAAGGGTTAAGGGGTCTTTCTACTTTAGAAATTATACAAATAATCTTTTTATAGACACTTTTTTTATATAGAAAAAAAGATATCATTGTGAAATTTCTTATTCTTATTCAAAGAATACAAATAAAATTTCTTTAGAAAAGTGCCATTTTCTGGCAATTAAAAAAAAACATAAAAAAACGCCGTCTGGATCGACTGAAAAAAAAAAAAAACAAAACGGTATTAAAGTCACTATAGCCCGTACTGGGAGAAAGATTTTCGCCCAAAAAAAAAGGCGTTTTTGTTTGAAAATGTATGAAAATTCTTGAAAAACGTCCGCGGCATTTTGTTATTTTTTGGTAAAAAAAAAATCTTCTAGATAGGGTTATAGCCACTTTTTTGATGTTTTTTCAAAAAATCTAAAGAAATTTTATTTGTATTCTTTGAATATAAAGAATAACAAATTTCACAATTACCTCTTTTTTTTCTATATAAAAAAATGTTTAAAAAAAGATTATTTTTAAAATTTCTAAGGTAGAAAGACCCCTTAATGATAAATACTCACTTCTTGGAAAAGTCCTTAAAACACAACCTCAGCTTGTTTTGGTGTCTCGTAAGCGCTTTTCCGTCCCCGGGCAAAAAAGTGACGGCCATTTCGAGTGGCCCCTGGTTGACGGTGGTACCAATGCACCCCTGCAGCACCATTTGCAGGATTTTGGGGTCCGGGGGTTCTTGGGTGGTGGCTGCCGCCAATTCGGCCGTTTTCTTTTGGATGTCTTCAATGGCCACCTGAAAAATACGTAAAATTTCCTTTAAAATGATGCCTCACACTTTTAATTTGATGGTCTGTGAACTGAGATATTTAAAATCAAAGATTATTTTCTCATGAAAAAAATTTCACAAAGCGCATTCGCCAATTTTTAAAACCGCCAAAGTTTATGTAAACTGACGCCATCTGTTGCTCGGAAGTTTACTTACATCGCCGTGTCCACCTATCGGTGCAAGTAGATATTATAATAGTACGTACTTAAACCGATAGATGGACATAGAGTTGGTCTAATAAGCTTCCAAGTTCACAGATGGCGCCAGATTAGTAGGCGGTTTCATCGACGGCGCTGAAATATTGAATCTTATTAAAACGGAAGAAATCACGATCTTTCTTATACAATAAGTAGGCTGGCTAAAGGGGGTATCTTTTTCTTAAAAAATTCAAATAAATAATATTTACCTCAATCGGCGTCAATGTGATTTCCACTCGATTCACGACCTGAATCCTAGTTTTCACGTACGGAAAATGAACGGCTGTTGTCAAAATGGTTTTTCTCTTGAACTGATCTTTCAGCTCGCCATGGGCCTTTCCGGTTTGTGTAAAGGGTGTTGCATATATGAATCTCTCTGAAAATTTAGTTTTTTTTTTTATTTTCCAACAAGTAGTAAAAGCTATTTTGTGCACGACCACGCGAAAATGTCATTGGTGTAAAAAACAAAATCTTGGCAAAAAATATATTTTTTTTTAACTTACTTATGTTAAAGTTCCTATCAAAATGCGTTTGGCGATATCTCAGTTCATATTGCTCAAAATAAGGCTCAACATAGGTTATCTGAATGTAGGCTTTTTCTGAATCCAAACTGTGTGAAATGACTTTGTTTGAATCTTTTATTATTATCACGTTTTCTGGTCCAAATCTTTCAGCATAGAAATTCTGAAAATACAAAACATTGATTATCAAATTTAATTAACTATTAATGAAAGAAAACACTTTTCCACAATTATTGTAAAATATACTATTTATTTTACTCACTTCAAGTCGGCTAAATATTTCTGGTAATTTGGTCAAAGTGGGTTCTTTGTAAATAAATTCTTCACCATCCAAATCGCCAAATTTGGTACCATAAAAGCCCACCCTAAAGTATGTTCCAAACATGCGTTTTCCGTGAAGCTGGTCGATTCTGGTGTAGGCATCCTGTAATTTTCTAGAAAAAAAAATAACTGTGAAAAACAAAAAGTAAACAGTATTACTAGTAAGAATTTTAGTGAAACGTTTTTTCCCATAAGATTTACCATTTCTTGATCCAAAGCACAGACCAATGTGGGTTTGTGGTCCAAGAAAGTCTTTACCTCAAAGCGTCTTAGAGTTATCGCGGCCACAAATTTTCCCGCAGATCTTCTTTCGCGAAAATTAGCTTTTTACATATAAAAAAAAAATATTTTTATGTATTTGTTAGAAATTTTAGGATATTTCAGGCTTTTTTGGCAAAATTTTAGGACTGACAAAATTTTAGGACACATGAAACCCCTTCCAAAGTTGATCTTCTGCAAAACTTTTTTAACTTACCCATGTATATTCGACAACTTCTTAAAATCCCTATTATTCTCCGCGATTGGAATAAGCACTCTGTATATATCGTTCATCGGCTCGTACATTGCGGCTGCATTGAAACTACTAGCCGCGTGTTCCAAAAGGGCCAGGAGCCCCGCCTCCGTGAAGTGGGAGCCCAAACAGCCCCCACCCTCTCTTTCGGGGCTCAAAACGTCGTCGGAAACGGCCGACTCTTCGAGCACGTTCGGGCTGACTCGTTCGAGGGCGGCCGCGCCCACCGGCAGGTGGGGGAGGGATTCTAGCATCACCAGGTATTCGGCTACGAGGGCTGCTGAGTGGACTAGACACATACCTAAAAGATTTACTCAAATTACCAAACCAGCTGAACAGTTGCAAGCACCTGCCAAAACGTCGGCATTTATTTGAAACGTTATGAAAAGTTGTGTGATCACGTGAACAGGTAAAACTTTATATTCTAGCAAAAAACTGTATATAAAATTTTTTATAGGGCTTAAAAACAGCTTTCATTTGATATAAAATCGATTAACATCGGGTTATAAATAAGTGAGATATGCTAAAAAAACGTTTTACTACTTTAAACGCCAATATCTCCAAATCAATGTATTTAACCAATTTAAAATTATCTTTCATTAAACATACGAGTTTTACCTCATTCTTACCCCCAAAATTTAATCAGCTTTTCGAAATACGATAAGAAACAATATGCCAAAAACCCCTTGTTGATATCTTATTTAGAAATGGATCAAGTTTACACCCAGGCGCAATTTTTTTTTCACCGATTTCGACTCGGGAAGGTCTAAAAACGTCGAACAAAACATGGTCACAGATTTTGACTTTTCTGGGAAGATTTCAATCGGTACTAAGTGCCGATGTAATTTCAGAAATTAAATAAGCGCACACATTTATTTAAAAATGAAGAAGTAACAATTTGTGTTAAACTTACCCGCCTCGCAATGGTTACCCCTCTCCATATGTTTCTGGGCCATGTTGGCCAGCCAAGTGAGCCGCAAATCGGGGGAATTCTGATAGCCTTTGGCGATGCGGTACATCAGATCCATCAGCATTTCCGGGTCCTCCTGGAACTCCTTCATTTTCACCGTGTCGGAGAGGATCATGTGCAAGTTGAACACCAGGTCCCTGACCTTAATAAGAAAATGTTGAAAGTCTAAATTTATAGCTGTTATTCCCAATTTTATTTACTATCAATTACAATTCCTAAAAATGTTATTCGAAAATTTTTAGAAAGAAAGTTTACAATGGTAAAAGAGTTTGCAAAAAAAAACTAAGGAAAAAAATAGTAAATTTTTGTGTATACCTGTTCTGGAAAGGTGGTTTCCTGGAGCTCCGAGTCCCTTTCGCCGTACTCGAGGATGGTCTTCAGGGAACGCCGCAAGGAGTCGTCGCTGAAGGAAGCCGAAGTTCCCACCAGAGAACTCAGGGACATGGTCACTTGCATTTTTACTCGTGCAAAATTCTAAAACAAAAAACAAACTCATTTTACTGAGGGACATAGGAAAACATACGAGTATTTACAAAAATGTCTACTTAAAATATGATCTTCTGTGAGACTATATGAGGAGTGCAACTAACATAAGAGCCACAAATTTATTATTTTACAGGAGAAGCAAAAATGTGATTTTTTTTCCAATAACATTTATACTTAATATTGATTATATTTTAATAGTGTTTAAATGTTTACATCGTTTTATTAGGGTTTCAACAAAAAAAAAACTTGAAATAAGAGCCTAAACAATACCCTTAATTATCACACATTTGTTATAAGGTTGTTTTTGCATAAAATCTTCTCTTTGTTAGTCTTAAGGTTCATAAGCCTTTTTTTATCAAGAATAGTTAAATATTTGGGTGGAGCCAAAAAGGGCAAATTATTAAAATAGCCTTACCCAAATGTTTATTATAAGATTTTTTTTATAAAATCTTGTATTTTCTAGTTTTAAATAGGTTCATAACCTTTTTTTAATTAAGAATAGTTAACCGTAAATATTTGGGTGGGGCAAAAAAAAACAAATTATTGAAATTTGCACCCCTAACCCTATTTTCCAATGCATTTTTTTGTCACTTCAAGTAACATATTAGGATTTTTTATTAACCAGACCGACAAAGTACGTTAAGTAGTGGCCGTTTCAAGCAAAAACCGTATTGCGCAAAAAATGATAGGCCCTTATGTTAGTTACACTCTTCATATAATATATGAAAAGTAAATAATATACTTACAGTAAGTTATTATACTTACATTTCCGATTTGGAATGTCTGTCTCATGAGCAGATAGAGGGAAGCTGCTGCCTGGGATCTGACAGACGCGATCTGCGATCCGCAGTGCTTCAGCAGCAAGAGGCACAGATCGGCGCAATGGCTACTTTCCTCGTCGAATAAGGCACTGTGGAACTGGAAAAACATTCAAATATATTTTTTCATTTCGATAAATAATATATGTTGGTTTGAAAACTATAAACCAGCCAAATTCACTGATTTCCGTAATCTGTGGCACTTACCTTGTAAACCAAGCTTCTCTGAGTGGCAAACATATGTGGCAACACTGTTGTACTCTGGTTCTTACCCAGCGCATGCAGCAAAACTGTCAAGGCCAACCCCACCAGGTGCTGTTGGGAGTCACACTGCGCCACGGTGGTCACGCACTTCTCTAGCGTGTCCAGTATGATGAAAGAGGCCTCTGTGGCCAGGTGACCCTCCAGGTGAATGTCGTTGATTAAATTGTCCTGGGGGCGGTCCACCATGTCCGTTCCTGCGCGGTAGGTCATTTGCTCTTTGCGCCAGCGCAGTTTTTCGGACGCGGCGGGGGTCGAACCACCTATTTGCACAAATTTTCAATGTAACAAACATTTAACTCATTTTATTCTTGAAATATATAATTTTTTATGAAATGAAATGAAATTAATTTATTAAATAGGACTTGCCTAATATACACAGATCTATAAATACCTATTAAATATTACAATATAGGATAAGGTAGACGCAAATTTGTTTTTTTAGTGATTTCGGCTCAGGAAGTTCTGAAACGTCGAGAAATGTGAAAAAAAAAATGGTCAAAGATTTTGACTTCGGCGAAGATTTCAATACATCGGCACTCTAAGTAGCACTAAGTGCCGATGTAATTAGAGAGAAGAACTAGAAGTTTCTAGAGTATTTATACTTTTTGGATGGGAAATAAATATTAGTACTTTTTAGTACTCACCCCCTTTCCTCCTCTGCATCATCTCTCTGGCAGACCCCTGGCCCAAAATGATGTCCTCCAACCTGGAGCGCATATCCGTAACTTGCGCATGCGCATAGCCCTGAGGCGGTGGCGCCCTTCTTCTGGGCCGGTACTCGAAACAACTTGTGCAAGCGTCCAACAGATGGAGCAACGTTGCCAGTCGACTAGACGAGAGTTCACCCATCCAGTGAGAAAGGGACTCCCTTTCGACGTTCTTGAGGACCCACAAGACGCAGGTGAGAAGGTTGCGTGTCACGTCGGCGCTTAGGCCCGATTTTCTAGTTGGAATCTGCCAAAAGTTCATTAATAACAGAATAAGAAAACATCGCAAAACCGGCTTAAAGGACCAAGAATATTTTTTTTACGGATGGAAACACCCTTTAATAAAATCAAACGAAAAATCAATAATTTATTTTGCATTTTTGGGTTTAGAACATAGGCGACGACTTTTCAAAATATCAGAGGGGGCCCAAATTTCCTGAACTAAAAAAAATTACATAAAAGCAAGGAAGCCTTGATAAAAGTTATAAATTATTATTAAATGAAAAACATTAAACATTTAAAAATTGTGAAGCTTTTAAAATATTTAAATGCCCCCCTCTCATGGCTCCCGAAGTTGGCGCTTTTGTCACCAAGCAACGCGCATCGTAGGCAGATGGCTCGTGCTCGAATGCCGCTTGCCGGCTGGCAAGCTAGAAAATCGCCGCTGAGAATACTACCTACGATGACGTCACCAAGCAGAACAGTGAACGTCGCTGGGCGGCTGACACGCTTATGCTTCGCCCCTGGGCACCCTACCGCCGATTACGTCACGAAGCCGCGAGTACCGCAGAGCGATGTTACCTACCCCAATACGGCTGGCCGACTGTGCTTCGCCGCTGGCCCTGCGGCGCTGGGGATACCACCCGCGATGACGTCATCAAGCCGCACGCGCTGCAAAGCGCATATGCGCCGACTTCTCAAAATTGCAGGGGGCAATTTTTTTTTAAGTAAAAAAAATATAACCAAATATATATTTAAGAAAAATTAAAATGTTATAATATTTAAAGCTGTATACAATATTCCAAGGGGAAGGCGCCCCCCCTGTTATGAGTTCAGGGGGGGGCATGGCCCTTGGACACCCCCAAAGTCGGCGACTATGGTTTAGAATGTCATGAAACGTGACATGACGTAGGGCAAGGGAGGCAAAACGGACAAAAACTATATTTTTTAACGATATTTAACTTATTATTTAAAGTAGGACAAAAAAAATACACAGATAAAAATCATTTTTAATTTCCTACAAAAACATTTTATTTAATTATTTATTTGCGATCATTTTTATCGTAGGACTATTAGTTTCCGAGATATGGTCATTACAATACTCCTTAGCAGAAACGCGGCAAAAGCAGATAGCAATACAGTCGATATTTTAGTGACCTCTTATGTAAAAATCGACTGTATTACTATCTGCTTTTGCTGCGTTTCTGCTAAGGCGGATAGAATATATTTTGATTTATTTTTACATTTTTGATTAGGTGTCAAATTTTGACACTAATAAAATTTCAATTTTTGAATTGAACTGATCTAATTTGATAAAAGTCCTATTTTGCCACCCGATTTTTCTTATTGAATTGTAACTTACCGTTGAAAAAGTATCGCACGTAGTTTGCACCACCTTCCCGGAAATGGCCAAAGCCACAGCCGGGTTGATATTGGCGGAGCCTCCATCTTCCGCAGCGTATCTGTCCGCCTTGTCGAGGGCGAAATGATGCAGCAGGGGCAACACGTCCATGGCCACGGTCAAAACGGGCAGATAGAGAGCCGCCACGCGCCTGCGGGCCTCGGGCGTGACGTAGCGGGGGTCCGAGTCGTGCCAGGATAAAAGGGACTTGACGGTGTCTACGGCTTTGCCATCCAAAGCTGGGAAACTGAAAAAAGGTAAGTATCTTAATATGAAATTAATCTTTCTCCTAGACAGAAAGTATTTTGATCTACCTAATATTTTGCGAAATCGTTCTTTTGTAGATAAAAAAATGAAGATTATTTTTGCAAAGCTTGATTAAATTTGGAACGCAAAAACCAATTTTAAAAAGTTTAATATGGGTTCAACCTTATTATCTCGGTTTAGTTTAACGTTTTAAACTGTAAACCAGCTGAACAGTTGCAAGCACCATGTCCAAACATCGGCACTAGGCAATCATTTAAAACGTTATGAAATAGGTTGTGTGAATAGGCAACTATTAATACACCTGCGTGTTGCATAATTTATTAAAGTTTGAAAGTCTGTATCTCCAAAACGTTACATTCTAGCAAAAACTGTATATAAATTTTTTTTGTAGGGTGTAAAAAGAGCTTTCATTTGAAATAGTTTTTTTTTAAATCGGTTTATAAATAAGCGAGTTATGCTAAAAAAAGTAGTTTGTAACATATTTTGATCAATTTAAAATTATCTTTCATATAAGTGCTAAATTAATAAAATACAATAATAACTGCCTTAATTATAACCGAAAAATGCCAAAAATAGGAGTTTTACCTAGGGACACTAGATCTAGGTCTTAAGTTAACAAGGTCTAGATCTAGTGTACCTAGTTTTACCCCATTCTTACCCCCAATCGTTTATCCCTAAAGTCTAATATGATAAGAAACAATATGCAAAAAACCGCTTGTTGATATCTTATTTAGAAATGGAATTATCGAGTTTACAGACAGACAGACTGATTTCGACTCAGAAAGGTCTAAAACGTCGAGATATGTGAAAAAAAAACATCGTTAAAGAGTTTGACTTTCCGGCGAAGATTTCAATACATCGGCACTCTTAGCAGCACTAAGTGCCGATGTAAAAAGGTACTTACTGCATATCCAAAAGCACTGTTGCCATATCCGTTAAAACCATCCCAGTCAAAAAATGATGTTGTCTATATTCGGGCGACAACTCCGCAAATGTACTGGATCTCTCCTGACTAGCCGGGGGCCCCGAAAGAAAACTGTTCTGGCTCGTAGAACTGGCAACGCTGGGACTTGGAGAGACGCTAGCTCCAGTAGACATAAAGGGGGTTGCAAAAGGTAAATTTAATGCAACATAGTGTTCATGGCTGCAAATTATTCTGGCAAAATCGAGTTTTAACTCTACCAAAACTTTGGATTCTTGAATCGAAGATATTTTAGCCTGTAACTGTTTGTTGTAAGAGCGTAACATTTGGAGAACATAACCTCTGTCCGCTATAGAAAGCAGGTCAAAAAAGAAGAACGCCAGAGCCGCGTTAAGTTTGTGCGCTTTACGCGTTTCCACGGTAGAATGAGAAATAATTTCCGCCGTGACTGTATGAACCAAAGTAGAAATATCATCTAAAAATTGATCGGAAAATCGAAGTTTTCTAGGAGAATCTAGCGTGTTGGTATGCTCCAAATGCTCTACCATACTTTTGATAATAATTTCGAAAAGAAACCACGCGTTTTGCATGGCCATGTCTTTCGACCTGCCGCTGGAGACGACCCATTGCAAGGCCAACTCCTGGTGCACAATTCTGTGGCAAGGGGAAATGTTAGGGCTCATGGGTTCCACGCTGGGAGTGCGCATGCTGCAAGCGCGGTCCAGACCTCGGGAGTGTTGTAAATGGGCCACTTCCAGGTCCGGGTTGGAGCTGCTGCGCGTTAAAGTACCAGATCCTGAAAAAAGGCAACCTTTTAATGTTTTTCCTTACTCCTAATTTGTAGAATTTCGTATCTTGTAGAAATTCACTTTTAAGTTGATAGTATGACTAGCGACTACTAATTTTGTAATTTTTTTAGTAAATAAATATTTTTTAGGAAAGAGGAATCTGTTTTGTAAAGACTGATCATAAAACGGAATGAAGCAAATGAAATTAGGGTTACTTGTGGAAAAACCGGAAATGACATATTTCAGAATACTAGGTCATCAGGTAAATTTTCTCAAAGAAACTTGAATTAAAAAACCTACGAGGGAGACTATAAAAAGCACATACCTTCCCAGTCAGGAGAATTGTGGTTACTGTTACACAGCGGGTGGGGCAGACTGCATTGGTACTGAATGTAGGTCGCCAAAAGGGCATTTCTCGAGTGCTGGTCTGTTGCCAATTCTTGTAGATTCTAGAATTAATTTTAGGATTTTTTTAAATATAATAATACTGCCCTGCTAAGACAAGTTGTCCCATCTGCAAAAATTCACTTTTTGAGATAAGCACACCATTGTATTGCTTTACACTAGCCCCATGTGCCTTCTAAAAAGAAATGTCCTATCTAAAACCCAAATCCTAAAAATTTGCCTAAGATGTTTGTCCTTTGTGGAAAATTTTCAATGTTTTCTAAATAAAATTGTCCTAACTAGTCTTTACTAGACGAAAAAGTCAGGACCAGGACTAACTTTTACAGATCTTAGATTGGACTTTTTAGATAATTTTGTCCTAACTTTCTCAGATAGAACAAATGCATTTAGTATGACGATTTATTCTTCTGACAAAAATATATATTTTTTTCAAATGATATCACGTATTTTTGTTTTAAAATAAAGCAGAACCCAACGCCATATTTTCAAAAAGTGCAAACAAAAACAATAATACTGACCATAACTCAAAACATCTAATTTGCAGATTAAATATGTATTTTTTTACAGGTATTTTTAAGCCCTTGTAAATGATCAAAGTACAATTTTACACATAAAATATAATCCATCAGTTTGTAGGTGTGATTAAACTTAAAATTTCTTGATGCCCTATCTTTTGACTAACATGATTTTTGCATTAATAGGGTTCCGCTAGAATAAAAACACATGGATTTTCAGTTCTATTAAAATCACAACTTACCGATAATTTTTCCAAGAGTAGACACAAAGCTTCGAAGCAATTGTGGCCGATATTCAAAGTGTGCCCGCCCAATCTCGGAGGCTGGACCAACAGTAAAATGATACTGTCGAAAATTAACGGTAGATGGCGCACTATGGTTTCCGGCCGTGCTCCGGATAGTCCCATCATGGCTGACCTAAATAAAATAGTATATCTGATGAAAAAATGCGCGAAAAATGCATTATGAACGGATCACTTTATACTATTTTTCTGTTTGAGAAAAAATTGAAATTTAGTACATATTTCTTAACTTTACTTTGAAACAGGCAAAATAATGTGTAACACTTTTTTGCAATGTTCCAACTTGAACTGTGCAAAACTCAAATAGAAAAAATAGTTTAACAAATAGTATGTCACTTTGCAAATTAAGGTAATTATCCAAATAAAAAAAAGATTTTTTTAACATATTAAAAAGAAGTCCAAACCACTCACCTCAATTCATTTTCTGATCCGTTCTCCCCCAGCCGGGCGGGCACCACTCCCGTGTGCACGAAATCGTAGGCCGTCAAAAAGCGCTCCAAAGGGGGGTCCTGGGTGTGCACGGACGACACCGTGTCCAGAGTTACCGTAAACAGGCCTACAAAAAAAACAGGTTTTGATTAAAAAATATACATAGAAACCAAACTGAAAGTCCAAATTAACAATTAAATATTTTTTTTAAGATTTTAGGAATGACAAAGTTTAGATAATTTTGGGATATTTCAACAATTAAAGTACCTTTGTGGTTATCCAGCCACTTGGTGCCCGGCAGACAGACGTCAGGGGGGATGTAGCTGTAATTTAGGGGGGGCGGTTCCAGCATCACGGGGAGACAGAAATCGCCCGAGACTAGGCGCCCGTCTCTTAGCAATGGCAGCCACTGAAAAATACAAAAAAAACTAATAGCTATGGATCAAAAATAGAAACAACCATTTTCGTAGGACCTAGTTTACAGGAAATAAAGGAAAATGCATGTTACCATATCAATGGTCTATGGTCTGTTTCTTCAAGCAAGATAGTAAATTAAAAATCGCACAGTGAATATTTTCAAAACAGATTCGAATATTGGATGTCACAAACATATACTATTCAAACCTGCTGTAAAAATATTTACTGTGCGATTTTTAATTTACTCTCTTGTTTGATAAAATAGACCATATATATACATATATTACATATATATTACATATATATACATATATTACATATATATTACATATATATTCTCGTTATGATATTTTTCTATGGCATGAGTACATAGTGCATATTTTAATGAAATAACAACTAAGCACACTCATGTATCCAAACGATTACACGTAGCTTTCTTTTTGACAAAAGTCATTTAACATTTATAAAATTTTGAAATGTCAATTTAAACGCAGGTAATTCTTTCAAATATAAGTCTAGACTGCAGTTTGAACGAAAAATGTTGTTTGTAACTCGTTTGCGACAAGTCCTTAGTGCACTCAAATGAGGCTTACGCTTCGCGTCGTGAAAAAGACTTAATTCTCGTGCACTAAGGACTAAAGTCGCTTACTCGTTACGAAAACTACTCTGCCCCACTACGCTAGAAAGCAGTAACTCCATTTGTCGCATAGCAACGTTTTCACGTCTAGCATAGTAACTATGGTCTGTTTTTTCAAGCAAGGTAGTAAATTAAAAATCGCACAGTAAATATTTTTACAACAGGTTTGAATAGTATATGTTTGTGTATAGGATATAGTTATGTTTTATAAAATAAACTACGCAGTATATTCGCACATCCAACATTCGAATCTGTTTTGAAAATATTCCCTGTGCGATTTTCAATTTACTATCTTGCTGGAAAAAACAATGCGCAGCCGGCAAAAAAATTTAACTTTTGCGCGCCAAAAATTAATTAAAAGAATAATTTAAGTAAAGCTGTTTAGAATTCAAGTCAGTAAACACCGAAACGAAATAAGCCACTGCGAAAATAAATTTTAGTTCTTTAAACTGAAATTAACAAAGTTGTACTTTTTGTATGATCTTAGTAAGTAATGATTACTTACCGTATATCCAACTGGTGTATCCACAGCACTCTGTTCCAATTTCTTCTGGCATGAAATGTGATAGAAAGTGAACAGCAGATGATGATTATCCGCCAGCGCCGCAGGCAACTTAATTTTAATCTCGTCGTAGAAGACTGGACTCTTGTTGTGATAACTGACAACACTGTAAGCTTCGTTTGTCAATTCAGGGCAACTAGATTTGCCGAAAATATTATAAACTGCATGGTGCTCCCCCTCGCCGGCCATTAGCTGAACTCTAACTGCCAAATTTCGCGCAGATCCAGTCCTGTTTGAAAAATTTAGCTCTTTCGGACTGACATACAGTAAATTACGATACGTGTAGTGCGGAACTAGTAACTCTTTAACGGGAAATTCTATCAGCTCTTTTGTGGGTCTACTTTTATCGTCCGGGTATGGGTGTAATTTGGACAGTTCTGTTGTCAAACAATTTTTGTATTCCATTGGGCAGGGTAGGATTTCTAGTTTTAACGTTGCGGGAATACATTTTAGTTTTTTGATTACTATTGTGGGTCTTTTGAGTTCCTGAAAAATACAAAAAGCAAAAATAAACAAGCCATGAAGATATGTAATGCATTCCATTATATTAGGATCACTCGATGAGTTGTTGCTTTGTCTAGTGTTTTGGTGGTTAGCCCTTTTCTGGTACTTTTTGCCTGAAAAAAAAGTCCAAACCAACCAACAAAACACACTAACACACAAAGTAGACAAAGCAACAACTGATCAAGTCACTCTACATTATATATTATTCACAGTAACGCAAATTGTACCAAAATTCATACACTTCATACCCCGGTTCTAGCATTATTATAGATTATGGAGATTTTATATTTTGGCTACCCCCCTAATAGGGGGTGTGTTAGGGAGGATAGCCAAAATATGAAATCTGTACAGCCTTGAATAACGCGAGAACAGAGCTCTGCAGAGGTATGAAGTGTATGAATTTTAGTACATTTTGCGTTACGTAATCCTTGAACGTTCCCTAATCGGAAATTTCTTTCAGCTTTTTTCAATTATTTTAAAGTTCAACCCCCCATAACTTTTGTTTTTGGGGGGATTACTTTTAACAACAATAGGGTTCTTCCTCTTATAGAACATTTTAAATTGACATTTCAAAACAAATGTTTGATTTTTTTTGAAAATTCGAAACTGCTGTGAATAATATAATAGAAGTACCGATCTTTATTTTTACCAAATACTATTACAGCTGACAGATAAGTAACCTATGATTAAAATTTCAAGGATTTTGCGTTCTCAAAACAAAAAAAAAATTTTACACTGATGAAAGAAAAGGAAGTGAATTTCGGAACAATCAAACAAAACGTGTGTTTTACCTGTAAGCACTTGTAGAGGTCGTCATCTTTCAATTTGTCGCACTCCTGCTTGAAAAAAGAGGACATGGTGAGGGTGATGGGCCGGAACGAGTCCAAACTGGTGGCCAGGTGGTCGGGCGACCAGGAGCGCCGTTTTTCGGCGCGTCGCTCCAGCGAGCCCCGCCGGGTCAGGGTGCCCATGTCGGCGGCGCGACGCCTCAGTTGCTCTAGGCCTCCGCCAGATGATTTACGATCTGAAATAATAATGCATATGTATATTTAAATATACAGGGTGTTTCAGTTAAAAAGTCAAAAGCCAATGAATCAAAAACTAAAATAAACTTAAAAAGCATATGGAAGATATAATGTTTGAGTAAAATGTAGCGTTGCACAAAATTTATAACGAGCGCCGGTGCAGGTTTATCTCTGGGTGCGAGCTATTGCTGGTTCGATGCAAAAAAAAGAGGTAATTTTTTCCATAAGACTTTTATTGACAAGATAAATTGCAAAATAGAGTGCCAAAATCCCAGAATGGTCAGGATGAGGTACCGTGACCGATATAAGTTTCAGAGAACATGTTTTTGGAAAATCCTATTAAAATGCTTTGGCAACCTCGCAAAATCCTCAGTTTGAAGGCCCAAAATGATATCAAAAAGCCATCGAAATGCTGTTAAAATGATACTGAAATGCCATCAAAATAACATTCGATGTTATTTCGGTATTATTTTGATGGCATTTTGACGACAGCTTGTTCAGGGTAATTTTAATTTTGAAAAATATGTTTAAAAATCGAATACTGCCTACCTGAAAACACCAGATCGCGTTATTTTAAATAATATAAAATAATCGTTTCTATCCTAAGGATGTTTAAAATATCTATGGATAATAAATATATTCGCGCTAATTCAAAAAATGCAAAAAAAAAACAACATTCCTTTTTCCCCCCGTTTTTTTTCAATTGTTCATTGTTTTTTTCCCGCGAAGATCAAGATTTTGAATCCGCAACCGACAATACACGTTTCGCTGTATTCTAAGGTCCGCAACCAACAATACACATCCAGATGTATTTTGGCGAAGGCGCAATAATGGTGAACGCGCTTTTTCTTTACATTTTTTCGAACTAAACCCCGAAAGGGTTCATAGTATAGGCGTCGCGACGCTTTGAACTATTTTATTAGTACTTTAATTTTTTGTAATTAACCAAAAATCAGTAACCAATTTTTTAAATGTTTGCAATTTTAGATGTAAATATTTATATTTTCTATGCTCAAAACGTCAAATATCTCGGAAACCAATAGAGGTATCAGTTCAAGTCTAATGACAAAAAATGCTTATCATTGGGTCTAGTTTATGAAAAAATATAGTCAAACATTATATCTATATTATGCTTTTTTTTAGATGCTAAATATCTCTCTTAGTTTTTGAGTAATTGACCCTGGGAGTTTTAACAGAACACACTGTATATATTTTTAGCAAATATAGCACAGACCACTAGCATATTTGACACATACCCAAACTGTTTGTATTGGAGCCAGAGCCTCCAGAATCTTTGTCCGACTCCCTTTCCATGGAGTTTCCACCATTTATAACATTGACCAAATTTATGGCCGTCCACGCAAAAGCTTGTCTGAATTTTCCCAGTCTTTCGCACACGGACACCGCGTTTGCTTTTAGTTTATCGCGATTCTGAAAAATTTAAAAATATAACATTGTATGAACTTAAACTAATGCTTTTTACATTTTTGCTAAATTTTTGGGCTTATGAACCCAATTATGACTATTTAATAGGTTTTTAAATTTTGGCGAATGCGCCTGTTCGGGAGTGTTTCAAAACTGAAGTTCTGCCAGAGTTATAACTCCTTTTTTAACGTTAAATATTTAAATCAAATAAAAACTAAAACCGGGCCAATATGTTAAAAAATCGTTATATTCCGACGGGATGGTCCCGCAGTTTTTACCGAAAAAAACTGCGCAATCAATATGTATTGTCTAATACAAAAAAAAATTCTACCTTGTCTTCCTTTAAATATGGCTCGACACATTCGTTAATATCGCCCTGTAAAACTTTTTCCAGTCTAACGACGATGAATAAATCAGGGGAGGGGTGAGAGATATTGAAAATGCAGCCCCTGGCGAGGGTACTCGCGTCTGAATAGGGGACGTGTCCCCCGAGCATGCGCTTCAGTCCTTCGGGGTTCAAATCAAAGTGGAATGTTTCAGAGACTTTTTTTCGCTCTTTGCAGTCGTAGAGCGCCATGGAAGCAAACAGCGGTTCCACTTCTATGTCCATTCTGGAAATAATAAGGTACTTAGCATGTTTCTAGGCAATTCTTTTTATCAATATTTCGTCGATAGCTTTTCACGTGATCAGGAATTAAAGGAAAAATCAAGTAACTATGGATTTTTATTATGAATTCCATATTACATCGGCACTCTTAGCACCAATAGTGCCAAGAGTGCCGATGTATTGAAATCTTCGCCGAAAAGTCCAAACCATGTTTTTTTCACCATTCCGAGTCTAAATCAGTAAAAAAAAATTTTCATCCACCTGTCTGTAAACTCGATAACTCCATTTTTAAATAAGATATCCACAAGCGGTTCTTTACATATTGTTTCTTATCGTATTTCAAAGAGCTGATTAGATTTGGGGGTAAGGGGGTAAGAATGGGGAAAACTCTTATTTTTAGCGTTTTTTGGTTAAAATTAAGGCAATTATTGTTGTATTTTATTAATTAAGCACTTATATGAAAGATAATTATAAATTGGTCAAAAAATTTTACAAACAATTTTTTTTTAATATGCATATCTCGCTTATTTATAGTCCGATTTCAAAAAATTATATTTTAAATGAAAGCGTTTTTAAGCCCTATAAAAATTATATACAGATTTTTGCTAGAATATAACTTTTTGAAGATACAGACTTTTAAACTTTAATAAATTATGCAGGTGTATTAATGGTTTGGACTTTTTCACCACCTGATCACACAACTTTCCTTTTCATTACGTTTCAAATTATTGCTTAGGGCCGATGTTTTGGCAGGTGCTTGCAAATGTTCAATTGGTTAAACTTAAAAATGACTTCATTCACCAAATTTTTAGCTTTTTTTATTAAGCATGTGTATATGGAGCTCTTAAATTTTTCTTAGTCGGGTTTCTTGGCACCTAAACTTTTTAAATTAATTTTTCAAAAAAAAAGTAATAAAAGACTTACGTTAATTGCTGACATTTGACCAAAACCCGATGTCCCAAATGTTCGTACGGATTTGTAGCAGGCACTCTTTTTTCCACCTGTTCCAAAACATCTGTTTCGCTGGGGCAAAGCGCAAAAAGCACTTCCTGTCTCTCTGTTTGCCTGCGGCTCTCGTTCAGCAGATCCAGGGTCTCTGGGGCCGCGGGCTCCAGGATGTCTGGGATCAGCTGATCCCCCGCAGAGTGGCGCAGGTCCAGGGAGGCCCAGGAATTTCTGGGAGTTAAAGTGTCGCCACATGACGATAGGGAGCCAATGGAGGCGACACTCTGGCGACCGCTGCTCGCGACAGATGTCAAATCTACAATATAATTAAAAAAAAATGAAAAAACTCGCAGACTTACAAGAATTAAATTATTATTTTGTTCAATAACACTAAGTAACAAATCGCAATTTTTTTTTGCCCCGAATTTGACCTAAAGAAAAATCCAGCACGTAATATTTTTAAATTTTAGTACAGGCAATTATACCAATTTAAAAATAATTTATAAAAAACAATATTGCTTTTTTTTTCAATTTCTGCAGCATGCTGGCTGTACTGGTTATAACACTGCAAAGTAAAGCTATTAAATTACCTAGCTCACTGCTAGCCCCTGAAGGAGTCACTTGAAAGTCAACTTCAAACTCCTGTTTGGGACTGGGCTGCAAAGTCTTGGAGAGGTGTGATCTGCTGGAAACGCTGCTGCTCAACGCACGGTGGTTATATCTTATTACGGACCAGTTCGATTTGTAGCATTCTACGCAGGCTCGAACGTGCGGGGGGAGGGTTTCTCTAAAAAAAATCAACACATTTTAATTTTATAATTTTTACCAGCTTGGGTGAAAACTATTACTTTTTTGCTAGCTCACAATTTTTTTGCTCAAAAAAGGTAATTTTTTTCATCCTTATTCAGAGAGGGAATACAAGCTTTAGATAACTTGGCCAATATTAAAAAGAGGTATCAACATACGACTTACAATTTTTCCTCAGGCACTATAGGCTGCAAAGTCCTTATGGGTCTCTCAACTTGATCTACCTCCACATCCCCAAGGGGTACATCTAAAATATTTCTTAGGGGGTCTCTGTCTATTAAAAGCTGATATTGACTGACAAAATCCTCATAGTCCAAGGGCTCCACCACATCATTAGTCCAGCTCTTAAAAAAAACGACATCTTGAATGAGCAAGAATACTTTCATAAAAAAAAATAAAAGTTTTTCTGCCCATAAATAAATTATAATGTAGCAATAAGGTTGCGCCAGTGCAGGGTTATCTCAGGGTGCTGGTTCGATGCAAAATAAACAGGTAATTTTTTGAATGAATTGTAAAATAGAGTGCCAACAACCTAGAATGGTCAAAAAGGTGACCAGGACGAGGAACCCAAAAATAAATACTGAAAAAATATGACTAGTCATCAGCTGATATAAGTTTCAGAGAAAAATCCTAATTTTGAAAAATATAATGTTTAAAAATTAAATATTGCCTACCTGAAAACACCAGTTCGCGTTATTTTAAACGTTTTTATCCTGAGGATGTTTAAAATATCTATGGATAATATTCACGTAATGGCCGAGTTTGCAAAAAAACAATTTTTTTTCCCTCTTTTTGCCCGCGAAGATCAAGATTTTAATCTCGCAACCGACAATACCCGTTCCGCTGTATTCTAAGGTCCGCAACCAACAATACACATCCAGCTGTATTTTGGCGAAGGCGCAATAATGGTGAACGCGCCTTTTCTTTACAAGATTACTGGCATTTTGGGATAGGGGGAGGATGGAATGAAATAGTATGTAGCACTAAAATTTTTTTTAATGTAAGCAGTCTGTTATGGTATAAAACTCCTTCGAGGTCCCAGAATGACTATAAACAAATAAATAAATAAATAAATAAATAGATCATTAAAATAATTTTTTTTTGAAGTCCAAACGATTTTTTTTTCGAAAAACGAAAAAAGAAAAAAAATGTTTTTAAGAAAAAATACTTTTACCCAACTTTACCCCCTTATCACACAACGACAGATTTTTTTTTTTTTACCGAAATCATATGTTTTGGCTATAAAACGTCGAGAAACGTAAAAAAAGCGATCATTTTTTTATACTTAACAAGACTTTCCTTGGGGAAAGTAAAATTATAATAACATTTTTTTTGTTTGTTTTTTTGTCACTTTCAGTTGTATTTAAATTTTTCTTCTATTTTGAATAATAAAAAAGTACAGGGCAGCTGCCTCAGGGTACAATTTGTGCTTTAACACCTTCACTGCCGGCTGTAATTAGTAATATCCGCGCAAAGGCCAAATGCTTGATTTAACATGACACTTTGCCGCCACATTTGCATCATTGGTCTCTGTGAATAAATCTACATGACACCAGGTATGCGTCATCGGCAGCAAACTTGTTAAGCAAGATGGCTGGAGTATTACTCATAAGGCATCTTTTGCCCAATTGATACATTTTTTGGCCTACTTGTGAACTTTGTGGCATAAATAATGATGAAAGTTAAGTTGATGATGGTTGACTTTTTTCAGTCGAGGGGGGCAGAGGCACATATAGAATAGAATAGAATTTTTACTTTTTTTGCTAAATATGAAGTAATTGCAGAGTAAACCTTTATAATTACACTACAGTTACTAAAATTAGACACAATTATTTTCAGTGGCGGACTGGGTACTTAGGGCACTGGCCAACAAAGTCCACGAGACTCCGCGAAACGGTCAAAGGGGGGCTAGAAAAATGGTCAAAACGGCCAGCGAAACAGTCAAAAGGGCCCGCAAAACGCTCAAAGGAGGGCACATGAAACGACCAAAGGGGGCCTGCACAGGAAATAATTTCTCTAAAAAGTCCCAGGCCGCTGGTAGTCAGAGAGCTGGTGACGATTTTTATTTCATTATTTGTTCCCAGCTTTATTTTATATATGTACATTCAAATTAAGCTATTTTTAAATTGCTAGACTCCGGATCAGGTTCCTTTGGGTGCTAGTAACTCCAAAAACTATGGCAATGAGCTACCAAAAAATCTATTTTTAACTTGCTGAGTCATATACATTTCATTTAATACATTCAGATTAAGCTATTTCCATATACACAATAATTCTGGGGCCAAAGGAAAGGGTGAGAACAGTCTTTAATAATAAATAATATAAATAATAAATTTATTCGTCAATAATTTTACAATTATTTTGTTCTACATTGTGTCCATACCCGTAAGTCCTTAAGGGCTTGTGTGGGCTTATGGTAGATAACAATACATAATAGATATACAAGATATGGTTAATCTTATGGTCTCGAGTTTTGACTAGACAAAAAATAAATTAACAATCAGATATAAATAGAATTAGGTTTCTGGGCACTCACCAAACACGAAGCTGTTACTGTTATTTAAAAAGTGCCTTTAAAATATGTGAGACCTATTTTTTTAAAGAAATTATGAAATGACATTTTGATTAAATGAAAATTAAAGAGAGTTTTTAGTGTTGACATATGTCAGATAAAGTTTTTAAAGTCTTTTTTTAACTCTTAGCCTAGTGAATAATTCTACAAAACTGTGAAAATAGACTAATCTAAATGTAATTTGTTTGACTCGGTATGTTAAAAGTATATTTTTTGGGGACTCCGTTTCACCACCTTTTTAAGGCTTCTAGCATCCAAAGGAACCCGATCCAGGACCTGCGATTTGCAAGTAGCTTAATTTGAATGTACTTTAAGACATATATAAAATACAGCTGGGAGGAAATAATGAAGTAAAAATGGTCACCAGCTCTGTTATTTAGATGGTCAAAACTACCATCTAGGATCTCTATTATTATGTTTACTTACTGATGTTGATGATGGCGATATTAGCCCACTTTTGTGACAGGCTACATTTCTACGGACGTCTGCTGGATGTTGCCTAAAACAGATACATGAATAAACGAGGAAAAACAGGATTATTTATTTTTTACTTTGATATTTTTTGTGTAAACGCCCTTTGTGTTGACCCCATTTATCTTCTTCTTCTTCTTCTATTTTCTTATGATACAAAGTTGTGATATTGGTAGTTCATATGAATTATTTAAAATTCTTATAAAAAAGTAAATAAAAGTCAATATTAATTGAACAATGCTATAATTTTATTAATTTTTTGGCCAGATTTATTTTTCTACGACATTTTAGTTTTTGTTATTTGCTACAATGAGAATTCGATGTTCGCTGTTACCAAAGTTAATCATTTAATACAGACTACAAGGTGGTCCGACGTACGAGATGACTGTGCAGGATATCGTTGTCTCACTCAGGTGATTTAGGCAGGGTCTAGTGTTCTGTGGGCAGGGTTTATCAAGTTACAGCTAAATTTAGCTGACACATAATAACCATAGCAACTCCAACCAACATCCAGAATTTGCTCTTAACTGAGACTTAATCTTTTAGATAAAGTTTTAACTGTACATTGATAAATTGGGCCTTAAAGGTCTAGATATTAATAAAGCCTTAAGGCGCCTGATATACATGATTCGCTACATTCGTTAAGACGAGCGAACGTGACTAAGAAAGCATCCCTGTCCTGAGAAGCTCTGACATCGGGTAACCTCGTGTTATATTAAATGACTTTGATCTTGGCCGTCATAAAAATTTTGACAGATGACGTATAAATTTTTTGTACTCCGCAATTTTTAATTAATAATTAAATATTAATGTAATGTTATCAAGAATAGTCAAAACTGATGCTGAAAAACGTCGGCAACAAATTACTACTTTAAAAGTATTTAACGACAAGTAAGTACAATCACAATTTTTGTTCAAAATAAATATTCCATCAATCGTTGTATATTTTTTCCTGATTAGACATTTTATTTTTAAATTCAGTTAACAATTTATAAGCCTGTTGTTAATCCTATTAAGTTTTAGATCCTATTAGGATCTAATCTATAGATTAGGTATACCTATACCCTAACTATAGCTAGGGTTTGGACTTTCTGAGGCTATGATTAGGGCTAAGGTCCTAGTCGTATTATAGTTATAGCCTTAATCCAAGGGTTCTTATAATTTTCAGTGTAAGAGAAGTTTCCGCTGGTCAGGAGTATCAGTTGGCCTTTAACTCAGGAGGAAATGACCTTGTTATAAAAGTTACCTTGGGAAATGAATTTCCCAATGAAAAACCCATCTTAAGAATAATTCCACCAGTTATACACAATTGGGTGAATTCAGAAGGCGAAATAATCTCTGCCCCAGGATTATTAAATGTATGTATTTATTTATATTTAAAATCATTTAAATATTAAAATAAAATTTTTAAATTGTAAAATATAAAATATTCAAACAATGTTTCTACTTATCATCCAAATTATTGGACAAAATTTTAAAATTAAGACAAATATACAAAAGTTTTTTATAAAAGCATTCAAGTTTTCTTAATTTTTAGTTTTCAATACATTCAGATTTAGGTAGAGTAGTACAAGCAATAATAAGAGAGTTTGAAAGAAATCCGCCCCCTTTAGCAAGTGGGTGCATAGTCTCCCCAACAATTCCTATAAGAGGTGAGTGTGGTCATTACACAAGCAAAAAAATATTACTTTCCCCAAGGAAAGTCTCGAGAACACTGAGCTAAAGCTTCAAATTTGGACCATAGGTTGCTTATCTAAAGTTGTAGGCTGGGAGAGGTAAAAATTGGGGTGGAGTTGGGCTAAATATATGTCTTGACATATTTAGTTTGGAAAAGGTAAAATGGGGTAAAAACTAATTTCAAAGAATTTTTTTTTCATTTTTTTTTCGTTTTTCGAAAAAAAATTGATTTTTTTTTGTTTTTGGCTTAAATGAATTAGGCCTAGAGGGGAAAGTATTATTTTATAGGCAGCAGTATTTTTTTTTTCTTATTCCTGAAAAAAAAATTTTAGATGGAGATCGTCAAAGCCCAAGTTTCCCCACATTGCCTGTAATCAAGAGTTTTTCACCCCCAGCCTACTTGCCAAAACCAAACTATAGTCAAAGTGTAGCTTTTCCACAATTAAATAGTTTGACTATTGAGGAGTTACAATTCATTAATGACAATTTGGACAGGCAACAGGAGTTTTTAGATGACATTCCACCAATAAAAGAACAATACAAATATTTAGATGATACAATTACGGAAATTGAAAATTTGACAGGTAAAAATATTTTTCTTTGCATTTTGTGTAAGAATGTTCATTTTGAAAAAATTTAAAATACAAACTTTATTTTGCATATAGCAAAATATACATGAAATTTTCTTAAAAACGCAGTCTCACACTTTATATTTGATGCTCTGTGAGCGAGATATTTAAATTAAAAAATTTAGCTATTTTATACTAATGCTTCCATTTCGGAAAGCGCCGACTTTTCAAAATCTCAGGGGGGCCCAAATTTTTTTGAAGTAAAAAAAAAATTACATGGCCCCCCGAAGTCGGCGCCTATTTCACCAAGCAACGCGCATCGTAGGCAGATGGCACGTGCTCAAATGCCGCTTGGCACGGTTTTGGTTCGCCGCTATGAATAGTACCTACATGCGATGACGTCAGGAAGCGTCGCGTTGGTTTATTTTTGCTTTGGTTTTTGGTTGTTTTGGTGTTTTTTGCAAAAAAAACACAAAAGCCGCGCGCACTGCAAAGCGCATAGGCGCCGACTTCTCAAAATTCCAGGGGGACTTTTTTTTGTAAGAGTTCTAAAATTCTTATTAAATGAAAAAAAGGCTAAACATATATTTAAAAATTGTGAAGCTTTTATAATACTTAAAGCTATGGACAAAATTCCAGGGAAGACTCGGCCCCCCTGTTATGAGTTCAGGGGGACCATGGCCTTCGCCTCCCCCCCTCCCAGAGTCGGCATCTATGGCTGCTGATATCATAACTACTGGATAAATTGGTTTTTTGACTTAAAATATCTCAGGGCATAAAATTTAAAGTGTAAAACACCGTTTTCAAGAAAATTTCAATGATCCCCATTCCTATTTTTAGAAGAAAATTTATCAAAACAGGAGCAATTAAAAGAACTGAAAAAAGGAATAGACTTGAGAATAGAAGAAGCAACAAAATTGGCATTTGAAAATGAAAGATTACACACAATTTATCAAAACTTATCTGAAAAATATTCACCAAGAAACATTAAGGTAAGTTTCGCTTATTTTTTTAATAAGTAACTCAAAAACGTTTTGACATAAAACTTTATTACTTTAATATGTTTTTGGTATTCTGTATTAAAAAAAAAGCAAATGAAACATTTTTGAGCCTGATGAATGGTTTCAGCTAAAAACTTGAAATTTGGATCATAGAAAAAAATTTTTTTAGGAACTCCTTAGACTGGCGGCTGAAAGTGCTGACAGAGAAGGAGAATCAATAGCGGAAAAGTTTCTACAGGGTGAAATGGATGTAGAGGATTTTGTAACTCAGTACACAAAAATAAGAAAATTGTGTCAAACAAGAAAAACTAAAGAGGAAAAATTATCTCAACAACTAGATAGTTTGGAAAAAGCTGGCTTTTGAAGATAAAACTGTTATTTTGTTTAAGGCACCATGTGAGAGAATTTTATCAAGTTATTTGGAAATGAGTTTATTTGAAATGTGTATTTTAAAGAATTATCAGAAAGTTGTTGGAAATACATATTTTCAAACATTTAACATGTTTGAAGTTGCTTTTAAAATGTTAAATTCTTTTTTCCAGAGAAATATTTTACCTGGAGTATTATGTGATTAGTACATTTTTAATATAGATGTGTATATTTTTGTGTTAGATTTAAATTAATTTTAAGCAATAAACATTTTACACAGTAATAATTTATGATGGTTAAGTATTAATGGGGGACTATTAAAAAAATACATAAAAGTTCTTTTTAAACAGTGCTTCACACTTTAAATTTGATACAAAATTAAAGTGGAAGACACCGTTTTTTATTTATTTATATAAAAAAAAATAGAATCAAAGATTAAAATCCTATAAAAATGCATAATATTCAATAAATACTAATTTCCCTTCATCAAAAATCTAAAGAATGGTATTTAATTAATAATAGATATAATTAAATTAATAATTCATATGTGAATAATAATCCTGAAAAACCTGGACATAAACCTCTTTTTCTGCTTGAGTCATTTCAGCTATTATACCATCATTCAAATCTGTAATGGCATAAGTATGATTACCCACTGTAACAGTAGGAATATTCCCATCATCATCTTCCTCATCACTGTCCATTGTTTCAACCTCCTCAACCTCATTTTTAACCTCTTTCAATGCCTCGTCATCGCTAGAGTCCGAATGCAAGGCTTTCAGGGAATTAACTGCATTGTTGCTATTTGGGGCCTTCTTCTCATGTGCTAGTAACACACTCATTATATCATCCTTGTTTCCTGATGATTCGGCAGGTGTGCTAATTGTGTCGGTTATTTTCGAGCCGTCAGGCGAGTCCGAGTTAGTAATGACGGTAGATTCCATCATCCAAATGGGGGCCTCTTTGCGATTCGAGACTTTTTCAGCCTCTTCGCCGATCGTTATGTCCACTCGGGCCTCTTCCACTGAAATAAATAAGGTTTATGTTTGTCTTATATTTTCTTTTTCTGTGATATCAATAGTGATAATACTCATAACTTAATTATTTAACTTATTTTAATTATAATAATTTAATGTAAACAATTTAAAATGTAAAATACATACATCGGCAATCGCCGCTCTCTGTAGTTAATAATAATAATAATAATATTAAACTTTTTTAAAAAGGAAGAAATAAAATTGCTAAACTGGACGGCAATTTTGCCGCCAATTTATATAATACCAGGTGGGCCTCTCAGGAGGAATCACTTTTTTTTTTGACAAAACAGAATGTTATGGAGATTTTTTATTAAGTGACACTATTAGTGAGTTAAATAAATATCATTTGAATAGTTTTGATAATAGTGCCAAAAAAACAGGTGGTTCTTTTTAGGTGGTTCAGGGAATGTTCAAATATTACGTAATGCTCTAACAGGGGGATGGTGGTCATTTTGGAGTGTTACACCTATGTTAATGGTATAGGAAAATAGCGTTAGATGGGGGTTCAAAATGATCAAAATTTGCGTTACATAATACTTGAATGTTCCCTCACCTGGTATACTGTGAAAGTAAAAAGAACTGTACCTGCGAATCCAGAATTCCTAGTAGCTTCTCCGGACCAAGTTTCTCCAGGATTTTGTAGCCCATGTTTTTTATCCAAACCTCTTATTGTGCTTATATCCACTGGCTCAGGCTCCAAAACTTCTGGAGCTAATTTAATACCTTCAACTTCACGTAGCAGTACATACAAGGGATCTAACTGCTCATTGAATTTAGCTAATAAGAGTCTCGAGTCTTTTTTGGGTAGAGCTGAAGAATCTTCTTCTACTACCTCTCTACAGTATGTACAACGAAATTCACTAGTCATGAAGTCAAATAACTGATCAGCTTCAAGATCTGTAAAGGTTTTTAAACAATTTGGGCATTTAAAACTAGCCCTACTTGTGGCATCTCGTTCTTCAGTTTCTAATCTCTTTCTCATTAAATCTAGTTTATACTTAACTACATTAACAAAAGTTTTATAATTGATGAAGTAATAGTTAATCTTCTGGGCCTTACCATCTAACCCTGTTTCCATACGTAAACGTACTTGAATGAATTTGTCATTTTTTAATGTGGAAATTTTAGCTCTTAGCATTTTTCTTTCGAATCTTAACAGTTCGCATATATCGTCTTCCTTCATACAAGGGTTTCTCACCAGCATATCAACTATCAGGGCATCTTCTATTGTATAAAAGCCTCTGACAACTAACCTAGCTAACTGCTTCAGGCTGCTTGGGACTTCGGTCACTAGTCTTTCCTCTGTCATTTTAAATTGTATCTAACTCGGTTTAAACCAGTTTTTTTTTCACATTTTTTAATGGTTGAATCAAAACAAGTTAAATTTTATAGGTTATACATGGTTGCCACGCTTCTTTCACCATCTCGTAGGCGTTTTGACACATAATTTATTTGCACGCGATAAAAATATTCTTTGTGCATTTTAATCAAATTATATGCAATATTTAACTTTAATATAATATTTCTAATGCAACTTTAAATAAAATTTTTTAGTTGACTAAAAATTTCGTAGCCTTTGCGTAGACAGCCGTGCGCAGAAGTTTCAAACAGTGGAACTACGCACAGTGTTGCAGTATTTTTTCGTCTTTCGTAGACTCATCGCCATCGCAGATTAATTTGAAGTTTGTTTTAAATTAAATGCTGTAATTTGTGTACAATAATAATTATAAAACGGTTAAAAACATGGTTTTATGTAGATTTTATTATATCACATCTAAAAACCATACTTTACAGTGACGTTGGTGATTGGAAACGGATTTTAACGGGTGTAATCAGTGAAAGAGTTTTAGAAGTTTCATCTTAAACTATTTAGTTTATTCATTTGTTTATTTTTAATGAAACAATGAGTGGAAATCAAGAAGACGAGAAGGAGGCACAAAAAGTGCTTCCCTTGGATTTAGCCAGAAATCAGATTACCACAGTTCGGACTGTGGATGGGAAGGCCCCCATAGTGTTGACCAGCTCGGGCTACAGGGGCATGCGAGTAGTGACTCATCCCAATACAGGCAACACTTCTATGGGAGGACCCACTATCATTACCACCAACATTGTTCCACAAGTTCTTAAATCAGGTAGGCTGCTTTTTATTGATCGATCTTCAATGTTTGTTTGCATCCAACTTCAGTTTGTGTTTTTATTTACAGGTCACTTTACATAAACTTAGGCTACTTAACTTGTTGCAAGTTGCATGCTATGAAAAATCAGCTAGCATTTATTATAATAAGCTATAGATTTTATTTTAACATTTTTTTTCTGGCAGTTTGTATTAACCAGTAAAAATAACATTTTAATGCTCTCCATACAACAACAAATTTTGCACTTTTAAGGCATTAGATATATTTTAATTGAAAGGATCTCACAAAGATTTTTGGAACCTTAAGATATTTTTCTGTTAATTTCCTCAATCAATGTATGCCATGTGGGTTGAGACATTTAAAAATATAGTTATGCAGTTAATTAAATTAAGGAATGACATAAGAGTTGTCTTTCCTTAACTCAATTCTACTTTGACCATCAAATCATGAAGCTGAAGTTTGCAACGTTTTTTTTTTTATCAAAAATTCAAATAGTATATTAAAGCACTTATTCCATAACACGTTATTAGCGCACTAGTACTTTAGAAAACTCGCCGCAAGCGTAATACTATTTGAATTTTCGTTGCAAAAAAACGTTGCAAACTTCAGCTTCATATCAAATTTAGCTGAATTTTCAAATTTATATTGGCTTACAGAGCAGGAAGTTTCATACATTGTTTCACCACAAAACTAATTTAATGGCTAATACTCAATTTAAAATTGATTAATTTCAGATTCCACTGGTCGTACACAACTAGGCATCATCACCAGCTCGCAAGGCAATGTTTCAGGCAACCTGACTATCCAGCAGCGCCCGACACAAATCACGCTCTCAGCGCCTCTGGTGGCACAAGCTGTACCCACTGGGACATCGTACCATGTCCCAAGAGGCCCCGCCGTTGTGGCCAGTCTGGCAGCCCCAAGGAGCAATGTATCTTCTGTTAGGACACCTTTGGTAGTATCTGCACAAGGTCAGGTAGGTTGTTTTTTTAATTAATACCAAATGCCAAAATTGGAATACATTTGCCTGTCTGTCTGTTCATAGGCGCCCAGGGGCCATGCCCCCCCAAATTATAAAACTGGGTAGGTACTTGAACCTCATATTAAAAAAAAACTTTCGCCTGTGCGCTAAGGATAAATCATCAAATTTGTACAATTTCCATGTTTTAATTTAAGATTGTAAAGCTTTTTAATGTACCCATATGCAAAAAAAATTGCCTGCGGCGTCAGGCTTTTTTACAAATTTATTTGTTTAATGTTTTAAAATTAGAACTTATTGCCATGGTTGATAGATATCTGGTCAATTTTTTGAATTTTGGCGGACGCGCCATATTTTTAAATTTATTTTTGTCTGTAAACATCTTTAAAAAGCTCTGTGATAGGGGAATAATCATGATTGAGCTACCACTAAATAAGTATAGGGTATACCCTGTACAAACAATACTAAAATAAAAAATTTAAATTTGCGGTGAATGAGTATTTTTTTTTCAAATTTACCCCCCCTCCAGACTGATTTTGTGGATCTTCCCCAGTCATACGTATCTTTTATATATTTTTGAAATTCAAAATAATTTGGGCCCCCTCTGGGATATCGGCGCCTATGTGTCTGTTTGTCCCAAAGACAATTAACAAGATTATATTTTGTTAATTCTATTTTAGTTACCAATAGATGGACATATCTCTGTTCTTTATTTTAAGTAAGCTTCCGACTGATAGATGGCGTTAGTTTACATTTAGTTTTGAAATTTTCCGTGGTAGAGTCAGTTTAACAAGCGTTTTATGAAACGTTTTTATCGCACGCAAAGAAAACCACCGCGAAAAGCGATGTCTCTAAAGAAAACGAGTTATTAAACTATTATTTGTATTTTTTTTCTTTTCATTTCTGGCAGGGAATATTGGGAAATTAGGAAAAAGTTAGGGAATTTGATCAACTGTAAACAAATCAGGGAAATTGAAAAAATATATTACTAAAACAAGTGTTCATTAATAGTGTCCTACCAATCCATCAACTCATTTGGGAATGTTCAAGTATTACGTAACGCAAAATTTGGCCATTTTTGACCCCCAAAAATCTAAACTCATAAACGAAATATTGTTTTTAAACACTTTTTTGGTTTGGGAAATCAGGGAAAAATCAAAAATCTATATTTGCTGTATTTTTAATTTTTTTTTCAGCCCCATGGGTTCGTGCGTCCCCCGCGCACCCCCAGCCCCGCTACGGGCACAGCCTGGCTTACCAACACGTCAAATGGTTCCCAAATCAAGGGCGCCCCCACGGTTCTAAGTTCGCCCGTGAGAGGCGCCACCGTCACCGGCAAGCCGCAGATTATTACGAGGACGCAAGCGGGACCCATTACTTCGATGCGGCCCGGGACTATTTTGCAAAATGCTATTATTACTCAGTCAACTGGCCAGGTAAGTAAAAAACTGTGGATTCAAAAATATATAAATTACATCGGCACTTAGTGCTACTAAGAGTGCCGATGTATTGAAATCTTCGCCGGAAAGTCAAACTCTTTAACGATGTTTTTTTTTTCACATATCTCGACGTTTTAGACCTTTCTGAGTCGAAGTCAGTAAAAAAAATTTTGTCTATCTGTATGTAAACTCGATAACTCCATTTCTAAATAAGATATCAACAAGCGGTTTTTTGCGTATTGTTTCTTATCTATTTCGAAGAGCTGATTAGATTTTGGGGGTAAACGATTGGGGGTAAGAATGGGGTAAAACTCCTATTTTTAGAGTTTTTTGGTTATAATTAAGGCAATTATTATTGTATTTTATTAATTTAGCACTTATATGAAAGATAATTTTAAATTGGGCAAAAAATATTAGAAGCTATTTTTTCCTAAAATGCATTGTTTTCGAGATATTGGCGTTTAAAGCAGTAAAACGTTTTTTTTAGCATATCTCACTTATTTATAACTCGATTTCAAAAAATTATGTTTTAAATGAAAGCTGTTTTTAAGCCCTATAAAAAATGTTATATACAGTTTTTTGCTAGAATATAACGTTTTGGAGATACAGACTTTCAAACTTTAATAAATTATGCAGGTGTATTAATAGTCGCCTATTCACGTGATCACACCACTTTCCTTTTCGTAACGTTTCAAATTAGTGCCTAGTGCCTGAAATCTTAAATTAATGTGAATCTTAAAATGAATACAAAACCCTAAATCAATATTTCTCTATTAATTGTAGCTAAAAAATGTTGATTTTTTCTAGGCTCACTACAAAGCCGGTACTGGCGGCATTCAAGCCCTGAATAATACCGTAACAATTGCTCAGGTGCTGCCCTCCCGCACCCAGGCGGTGGTGTACAGTACTACCGGGCACTTGACGCCGACGGCCCGTATCGGCGTGGCCAGTACCATTCAAAATGCCAGACAACCGCAAGGGGTCAGGCCCATTGTAAGTATCGCTTAAAACTAAGTAGGCGGATTTTTATAGCACGCTAAAACGTTGTATTATAATTATTTTTTTTGACTTTTTAGGGTCAAGTTGCGACAGCCAGACTGACAGTGCCCATAAACGTTTCGCAAGCAGGCGCTAGATTGATGACGCCTCAAGTTTTAACCACTGGTGCTAGAATTTCCGCTGTCTCTAATCCAAATCAGACCGTACTAGGTAAGGAAATTTCAAATAGAAGGTGTATTCAGGGATTATTTTAAGCTTTTTTACCACTGCATAATTCAACAAAGTATGCGGCGCATTACCAAAATTGAAAATAGCCCAAGATTATTCTTTTAAAGTTATATTTTGATCAGGATTTAACAGAAACAAACGAAAATGCGCCGCAGGAAATATTTTTGTGCTCTTCAATATCAAATGTTTCAAAATAAAAAAAATCTCGTCGATTCTTCTTCAAATACTATTGATTATTTAACAGAGAAAACCTACAATGCCCAACATAAAAACAATTTTGAGTTTTTAAAGTGCAAAAAATTTAAAATCTTTGAAAAAAGCCAAAACATACGAACATAAAAAATTTAAAAATTATTTTCACTATTTTTGTAACATTTTTAATAAACGTATTTATTTTATACTGCACAAATCCAAATTTCCAACTGAAATATTTAAATTTTCCACTGCACATTTTCTGTCCAGCTGCACGCTAAAATAACCCCTGGCGTACATTTAAGAAGTGGAATATGGTGAATGCGCCGAGATTTAGTGGATTTAAAACTTAACACTAAATTTTTTGCTACAAATGCAGTGGCATATTTTAATTACATTCATTCTAAAACGAACTTCTATGTAGGTAATATAACCGGGTCCACAACAGCCAGAATAGTATCGACCCAAGCCAATGTGTCCCTGGGCCGATTATCGGTCGCATCAGCACCATCTGCTGTCTCAAGCAACAATCTGCTGGGCCAGGCCCGCATTTCGACCTTGAACACTTTAAACATCCAGTCACTTGTGGCCGTGGCCAACCCTCAGAACAGGACCATCCAGACGCAAGGGCCCAAGGTCATCACCCAGCCCGCCCCTGGTAAGATCTTTTAGAAAAAAAATATAAACCAACATTTTAGTTTTTTTCTGTCATAATGACTTTTTTACATTCTTTTTTTTCTAGGTACTATTCATCTAACTTCCTTGCAATCTCCAACAATAAAAACTACGCAGAGCGTAGTTTCAACATCTACAAGAACCAGTAAGTAAACTCGAAGCTTTTGGATAAAAAGTGCTAGGGGCTGGAATATTGGAGGAGGGTAATAGATTTTTTGGAGCTCTTACCAAAAATTGAAAATTTTCACGGGAAAATTATTTCCAAAAAGCAAGAAGAGCGCCGCGTTTTATTCTACTTCTGTTAAAATTATGGTCATGGGGGTGATAACCCCCCACTGAAAACAATAATAAATAATGTCTTTATTCATCCCAAAAAAACACAAAGTTTTACAGAGGGACACTGCTTAGTTCAAAAATTGAGTATTACATTTAACTTACTACTATTAAAAAGTAAGCATTAAGTTGATAATTTTGTATATTTTTTTCAGTAAATGTCCCCGCCATAGTGAGTCAGCGCCCGTCAAATATAATGCCCTCTCAAGCCATCTCCATTGCCAAAGTTTTGTCTTCCGGGGAAAGCCAGTCTTCGGGCCAGCCGGCGAATGTCTACATCCACACACAGGCTGCAGGCGCGAGAAAAATAACTCCGAGTAAGTCAAAATAAAACAGAATCACTTGTTGTTGGGGGATTCATTATAAGATCAAACGAGCTTACCTTGGTAAGTGATGTTCGATCTTGAATATACAGATCCTCATCTCCGTAAATTAGAAGAAAGTGTTGTTATTTGAAGTTAGTTGCAACAATTCTTTATTAGCTTTTATGTAACTAAAAGTAACTTAAGAGCTAAACTGTAAAATGCCTTATCAGAAAAAACGCTAAAATGCTTTATCAGAAAATAGAGGTCTATTATAAATAGTAGCAAACATCCTCGAGTCTTTAGTCCAGCCTGCAGCTAGTCTTATTGTATCATAGTTTAACCCTTTACTGCTAGCTGCAGAAGTGGCAGCATGTCTGGTACTATACCCCAAAAATTTATTGGAGTCAACTCCACTTTTATCCAAAATAAATTTGATCCAACTACCTAAGGTTTGGGACAAAGCGCTATGAAAAGGCTTTTTTATTGTAAGAAAGAGCGAGTTTGTAGACTCTCTTAAATCCTTTGTTCTGTTCAAAAAATCCATAAGACAAGAAGCTACGCAAGTATTTGGATCATCTTCACAGTAAGGCAAACATAAAAGGGGGTGGAGGTTTATTCCTAGTTGAAGTTTTTATTCTTTTTGCTATTGTTATATCAAAACCTCTATCTGATTTATAAATGTTGGGAATTTCAATTGGGCCGCGTTATGCAGAAAGCTACCAACCCACATTGTGAGATGACAGTAAATTGTTGAACTTTTTCTCTAATAATTTTTAAGCATTTTGACTAAGACTTAAAAAAAATAAACATTTGTTGCACTTGTTTATGTATCAGAACATGTACAAAATATATAATCTTTAATTCAATTCCTTTAAAAGATATTGGTTAAAATGTTCCATAACCTACTGTCATGTCACAATGTGGGTTGCTAGCTTTCTGCATAACGCGGCCCAATTAATGCTAATGTCTGTAACCGATGACCTGTCACTAAGGCCACTAGAGATACTAATTTATATGTAAGAAACCCTAAATCTATTTCTGATTTTTTTAATTTTCTTAAGTAATTTAAAACAAGGGCTGGATCCCAACAATTTTCATACTTAGGCTTGCTTGGCCTTAAAGTTATACAACAAACCCTTAAAATTTTTTTTGCAATGGAATCAAAACAGATTTATACCAGATTTTCTATTAACAAACGTTTTTTAAAAGCCATTTTACTTGATTAAAACCAATAAAAGGATTTTGGCACCACCACCAAAATTTTAATCTTTTCAAGCCACTTTCTGGAAGTTGCCAAGGTTAAAATTTTGTCTTATTATATCTTACTTGGTTAGCATATTGAAATAAATATCAAGATACCTATGGGTAATTTCTGACAGTTACATACAGATAAAGTAACATGAAATGTCATAGGTGTCACAACGTCCCAACCGCTGCGCTTCAACATGGTTTTGGAGCAGAGCAGAGGGGCGCAGCAGCCCCAATTCAACCTGCAAAACACCGTGGTAGAACATACCCAGGACCTGGTGCCCACCACAAAGATGACGTCATCCCCCAGGCCATCCATTTTGAGAAAAAGGGACCACGAAGGATCGCCGTTGAAGCACGCTAAGAATTTGTCTGTTTTTTTGAGCAATTTGCCGCCCCAGAGCACTGCCGCCCCCATATCGCCTCCAGAGAGGCCGGATTCGAGGGGAAACGGAAACACATCAGGTAAAAGTCAGGTTTCGTTTTTTTTTTAACGCCAAATCATGGCTCTATCAGAATGCCTACAGATTAGGAAAATCAGGAAAAAGTTAGAAAACTTTATCAACTCAGGTCTACATAATAAATTATTACTAAAATAAATGTGAGTTGTTCAGCGAAAAGGTATATTAGCAACAAAAAAAATCGATTTTTTTTTCCATTAATTACGTAGATCCATATATACAGGGTGTCTCAACGAAGCCGACTTGGTCGATATATAGTAAAGTATCCACTTTAGAGAAAAACTTTGAAGGGAATAGTTATACGGTTTTAAAAAAGGCACATTCTAAAAATATTTTGAAATAGACAGGATGGTCCATCTAGGGTGGGGAACATCTGACTTCATTTTTTTAAATAGTATATTTTTTATTATGTCATCTTACTTGTCATCAATATTTCATATCATAATTCAAAGAACTGATTAGATTTGGGGTAAAAAGTAGGAAACTCCATTTCTAAAAAAGATATATCGATGCGCAGTTTATTGAATATTATTTCTTATCATATTTCGAAGAACAGATCAGATTTGGGGGTAAGGGGTTAAGAATAGGGTAAAACGCTTATTTTTAACGTTTTTTGGTTATAATTAAGTTCATTGTTGTATTTTTTTAATTTAGTACTTATATAAAAGATTTTTTTAAATTGCTCAAAAAATGTTATAACAATTTTTTTCTTAAATACATTGTTTTCGGGATATTAGCGTTTAACGCAGTAAAATGTTTTTTTAGCATAACTCACCTATTTATAAAAAATATATATATATTTCAAATAAAAGCTTTTTTTAAGCCCTACAAAAAATCTTATACAGGGTAATTCAGAAATAGGCTCATTAATTTTAAGGGGTGATTCTACAAAGGAAAAGATGAAAAAAGTTCCTATAAACATATGTTTAAAAATGCGTGGTAAGGGAGCTAAGCCCCTTTGAAAGTGGCTAAAAAATTCGCTTTTTATTTATTAACTCAGGCCCTTTGAGATACCACAACGAGGTTTTGCTCGTGAACTAATCTTAATAAGGCCCATCTTTGTATGTTATTTTAATGTACTTATTTTAACCAGAGGTGTGCGAAACGGGGGGGTCTTATCAGTTTTTTGTCCAAAACTTTTTTTCCTGTAACTTTTTTGTGATTTTATTTTTGGAATATGATTCCTCGGGTCAAAATACATAAAAAAGGTACTCCTGTTGTAATACTGTAGGATTAACCGTTTTCGAGGACGAAAAATTAAATACTTAAATGTTGAAAACCAACATTTCAATGATGCAGGGTGAGTGTACATCAAAAACTAAGAAACAAAACTCATATACAGGTACGTCCAAAAATCAATCCTAAGGTAGCAATGGTCTCCTAAAAATGCACCATTTTTAAAGGGCCATAGTATCTTTAAAAGCGATTTTTCGGCCTACATGTATAGGATTTTTTTTTCTTAGTTTTTGATAGAGAATAAACCTGCATCATTGAACTTTTGGTTTTTTAACATTCTAGTATTACATTTTTCGTCCTCGAAACGTGTTATTTCACCTTCAAATGCATTTTTCTCGAAAACGGTTGTCCCTACAGTATTATAACAAGGGTACCTTTCTTATGTCATTTAACCTGAGGAGTCATATACTAAAAATAAAATTACAAAAAAAGTTGCAGGGAAAAAGTTTGGGACAAAAAACTGACAAGGCCCCCGTTTCGCACACCCCTGGTTAAAATAAGTACGTGACAATAACATACGAAGATGGGCCTTATTAAGATTAGTTGACATGCAAAACCGATTTTTTTTAGCCACTTTCAATGGGGCTTAGCTCCCTTACGACGCATTTTTAGACATATGTTTATAGAACCTTTTTGTCATATTTTATGATGTAGAATCACCTCTTAAAATTAATTACCCTATTTCTGAATAACATAATAATACAGTGTTTGCTAGAATATAACGTTTTGGACTTTCAAACTATTGCCGATGTTTGGACAAGGTGCTTGCAACTGTTCAACTGGTTTTAATTAGGGAAAAATCAGAGAAACCTGTGGCCACTAGAGTTTTGTTAAAAATCGGGCGTTTTAATTTTTCGTTTGTTAAAAAGTTATTAAGAAATGTTTTGTTGGCAGCAGCAATTTTGTAAACGAGGTTATAAATACGTAAAATTGGCATGTCCAGGTGGAAGTACGACCATTTCCGCAACTTCCAGCCCCGGCGTGCCGGAAGTGAACGAAGACAGCATGCCGCACGCGCCCATGAATACGGAAAAGGACGACGAAGTGAAGGCCCCCATTGAAATGAGTCCCAGGAAGAAGCCCAGAAAGCAGCAACTGTAAGTATACCGCGACAAAAAAAAATAAACTTTTTATAACTATAAAAGTCGATTTTTAGTTTTCGTAAAATCGCTTTAAATGCTTATTCGCTATTAGCTTTAAAATTTACGAAACGGTATAACCTTGTTTTAATCTAAAAAAATAATTTACTTCACTTTACAGTAACAATAACTTATGTACTATTAGTATTATCATCATCCGAATGTAACTAATTAAATCCAAGAAAATTACTTCTACTTATTAACCAAAATTAATACTAAACTGTGCGACCAAAATCGAGGTTGATCTTTTAGGCAAGAGATCTGTCAGCGTCATTCGAAAATATAGGTCTAATGTAGTCGAGTCCCAAGGGTTTTCGCTACTTTAGGTCATTTAAGCGATTTTTTTTAATTTAATTAATTTAAAAAGTATATCGAGAAAAAAGCAATATACGATTATACTATGGAATGCGAAGCAATACATATCTTTACGGATTGTTTTTTATTTTTAGTCACTAAAGCCTCACGGTTCGGAATATAGGCCGGATAGCAAAAAAAATTGCCTTTGAAAGTGGTTTACACCAATCGAATTTTGATCATTTTCCGAATCATTAAAACCCAAATTTAAAATTTTCTAACGGTGACTTTTTTTTTATTGCGTTTTTAAATTTTTGGTTTTATTCTCGACAAATTTAATTCGTGGGCTAGGGTAAATGTAATTTTTTTGAAAATCGGTTACGATTTCAGGGGGTGCCGAGCAAAATAGTGGGGCGCCTTGGTTTTAATTAAATGCTTTTCGTTATCGCTTATAATTTGGTTGTTTTTTAAAAGAGATTCATTTACTTTTTGTATTTTCCCAAGCTTTAGAGTTCTACAGTTATAAGGAATGCTCAAAATCCAGTGTCGGGCTAAGGGGGGCGGCCAGGGGCGTTAACAAGTCGAAAAGCAGATCAATTTTTCACTTTTTTTCGTGTTTTCTTAGTGTTTTACCATGGTAAAAAATATATTTTGGTGTTACACCCAAATTATAAGCGATAACGAAAAGCATTTAATTAAAACCAAGGCACCCCCATTATTTTACTCGGCGTCCCCTGAAATCGTAACCGATTTTCAAAAAAATGGCATTTACTTAATCCCCACACCTTAGCCCACGATTTAAATTTGTCGCCTGATGAATCGGAATAAAGTTTGCTTTTTTGGGCTGGTATAGCCCACCTTAAATAAAACCAAAAATTTAAAAACGCAATAAAAAAAATTAATCGTTAGAAAAATTTAAATATGGCTTTTAGTGATTAGGAAAATGATCAAAATTTAATTGGTGTAAACCACTTTCAAAGGCAAGGCCTAAGATATTACTTTTAATTGTATTTTTCTCGTAAGCAGGGAGTCTTAGATGATTACATCATGTGACCTTTTTTTATGTATTTTTATGTATAGTATCATATTTAAACTAAAAAACAGCAAAAAAGTTACGCTGAAAAAAGAATTGGGCAAAAAAGTGCTTGGGCCTTCCCGTTTGGCCAGCTCTTGGCTAAAATTAAAACATGAAGATAGTATATATTAATAGACCCTGTGATATAAAAACACATGCATAAACTCATTTCTGTAGCTCAAAAGGTTCCTGAGATATTAAACGAAAATAATTAATAATTTGCGGGCCTGTCACTGAAGGACCGCAGCTCCCTTACGAAGAATTTTTTGACATAAGTTTATATGAACTTTTTTCATGTCTTTTGATAGGAATTCACCTCCCAAAGTTATGAAACTCTAACTTAAAAAATGGGTCTTGCATATTAGGGTGCATTAAATTAAGAAAAAATCGCTTAAATGACCTAAAGTGTAGTTTGACGCACGAATCTGTGGCTACGGGAAATATTTTTGGAATGTGTGTGCAAGGGAGAGGCCCGTTGCAGGCACGCACGCCTTATAACACTCTTGACGGAAAGAAGAGTGCGCGAATGATTCCTCCCCCTTTCGTCGGAGACTTTCTTTCATGCAAAGAACTGTAGTGAAACCCCTTGGGGACTCGAATATAGTGGTCTTAAGACTGATGTTGACTGATCTCTTTTACTAAATTATCTGACGCACAGTGTTATTAACATCAATAATTTAGCTATATTAGCTTAATATGATAAACATCCTAAACTCCGTTTAAAGTAAATATTATTAAACAAGAGCACTTAATTATTATGTGTTTTGCACGTCAAGATATAATCCTAGGAAGAGTAATTTTGTCAACCTTGGTTAATAAAATCCCATTTGTTGCTAGCACTGGCAGCCTAGACCTGGTGGAGCACAACGACGACATGCAGTTCCTGTCTGAGAGCCACCGTCGCGGCGCCGGAGACGCCGACTCGTCGGACGTGAACATGTCGGACGAGCCACGCGACGGCGCCCCCGAGGCGGGCCGAGTGGCGCCCGTGCGAAAACCGGCCACGGCCAGCCTGCTCAACAGTTATAGGCAAACGTGGAAGGCCACACACAACCATTATTTGAGGTAATTCAAAAGTCCACAAAAACATAGGTTAAAAATTTCTAGCTGTGGGGTTTCTATAGATTTTGGCTTTCTAAATTTGAATTTCTTAAAAAAATTAAACGCCGTAATTTGTGATTTGTCAAGACAAGATTGATTTTGACACACTTTCTCGAAAACTAGGTCTGATAGTTTTAGAACTATCATAACTCTGCTTTATTTTACCCATAGGTTCTGCGGCATGTGCAAATTTAGCGTCCAAAAATGTCTAAAAATACAGTTGGTTTGGAAAAATTATGTCATTTTAAAATCACTTTTTTAGCCTATTTTTTTAATCAAAAATAAATTCCGAAAATCAGTATATCTAATTAATAAGATTAATAAAAATGTGAAAAAATTAATTTTGTCAAAAAATAGCAGAATTTTAATAGTTTTCCGGTGCAGATATTCGGACGTTCGGCCCAAAGAGGACCGCAAAGCCACCATCATGGATCTGGCCAACATGTACCGCGTCCTGGAGAAGGTCAACGGCTGGAAGATCCACCATTTGTCCACCCAGATGGATGACCTGGCCGACCAGGAGCAGTCTGTGTACAACCAGCTGACCGATTTGCTCAAATGCATGGAGAGCGTCGACGACGTCAAGACGAGGCACGAGAAGGACGTCAACAGGATCAACGAGCTGATCAAGGTAGGTTATGGGCCCAGACATTCGTGAAAAACGTTTTATCGAAATCGACTGAAAAATCTTTTTTCTGCGACTGATTTAGACTTTTCAAACACAGAATGAATCCTTTCAAGTTCTAGATACAGTATGACTATACAATATTAAGTGTTAATGAGCACATTGCCTTAAAAGATAAAGAAAACTAGCAAAATTAAAAAAATATACATATATTTTACCAAGAAATACTTAATTAGTTGTAATTTAAAGTTTTGCGTTAAAATTACATAAACTTCATTAGTTTATTTTTTATTTGACCTGTTTTTAATATAAAAAAAAATAAAAATCCGCCATATAGTTTTGATTATTTAAACCATGTTATCTGTTACAACAATCTAAAATAAACTTAAATTTATCATGAAAATTTGTAAATAGGCGGTGAAATCCAACAAAAACCATTTTTACCCTGGAACCTCACTGTGGGGTCTCAAAAACCCCACTACCGCTTCTATTACAGTGACCAGGTGTTGGATTGAAACTTGAGCAAAACGTAAATATTAGTGGTGTTATACATATATTTAAATAAATCCTTATAAAATACACACAGAAAGAAGTTAAAACAAAAAGTAAAAAGACGTCCCGCTGAGCTTGAACATTAAATGAACTTCCTGTCAACTTTCATAAAAGGTTAATACTTCAGGTTTGACAATAACTTTTTATGAAAGTTTTTTAAACTTCCATATAAAGTTACTTCATGAAGTTGTGTAACTTACTATGAAAGTTACTTAAACTTCCATAGAAAGTTTCATAAAAACGTTAAAGATTAACTTTGCATAGAACTTACATAAAGTTAAATTTCTAACGTTATTAGGGGCCGTCCATAAAAGACGTCCGCGAAAATTCCGGAATTTCAGATTAAAATAGGGTTGAAAATGGGTATTTTCGTCAAAATTTCTTAAAAACAAAAATTTTTTGACAAATTATTTTATGTTGCAAAAATGTAAATTATATATAAATAAAAATTTACAAAAAAAATTAAAAAGTCGAATTTTTTAGCAAAAAAAAAATTGAAAATGTTTCAAAAAAAAAAAAAAATAACTTGGACCCCACCAAAGAATATTTTAGAATACGAAAAGTCCAGAAATTGTGATGTTATATTTGTTGCAGGGCAACATGCAAAGAATAAAAATTATAAACGATGGAATGATCGACGCGAAATCCCAAATAATGAAGATTTTCGATCACAAAGTACACGTGACCGATATTATCAACAGATGTGCCAGCAAGAGGAGCTTCAAAAAACGGGAAAAGTGTTAATTTAAGATTGTTTTAATTTTTGGCTTAATAAGGCTTATTTGGAAATATTACAAAATTCACATCGGAATATTAATTTTTACGCGTTTCACTTCAGCGTCTGCTCGTTTTACTTTTTTAGGACAAACAGTACTTAAAGGAAAAGTTTTTTTCACGCGCTATTAAAATAGTTTAATAAAAAAAGTTTTTCGCAGCGGATATGTTTTGCACGAGAAAAAATCTCAAAATATTCACACGAGCGTGAAACACTTTCCCCTTGAGTAGACCATTTTCCCTATGAAAGTAAAAATAGTTAAAGTATTTCACTTTTCTTTTTTTAACAATATTTTACGTAAATACAATTTCTGTGGTGATTAATGCTAAAATGACAATCCAAAAATCATTGATTTTAAATCTACATAACCTTTGTAAAAGGTATTTTTTAGGACAAAAATTACATTAATTTTTATTTTGCGCAATCGTTTTTTGTTTTTGTTTGAAAGTAAATACCCTTTTGTAATATTTTCAAAAATTTATCATTAGTTTTTTCGAAATTGGTTATATTTTTATAATTTGACATTAAATGTTCTGTTTTATAATTTTTATATAAAATGGAGTTAAAAAAAGTAATGTAAATGTTGAAAAGTATCTGTATATATGATATATTAAATAAGACACTATAAATTCATAGTTTTAAAAAATCATAATTTTTTTTACCGACAAGCAACGCGGAAAAAGGGTTATGTTTGTTTGTTCCCCTCTAGAGACGTCAAAACATCCGTCTTGATCACGCAAGTGACAGACTATGTAAAATTCCATGTTTCGATAATATTAATAATTATCATCAGGAATTTAACAGAATGTCTATAGATTTTTATTATGAATTCTATATCATATGGTGGCTTTTGATTCACTAACGTTTCGGCTTTTTTATTTAGTATTTAGGGTGCGTTTTTTAGTTTATTTTTGTTGGCACCTCTAGGGTCACTTCATCTGTACTTGGTCTGTTTTTGCTCTGGTTTTCCTTTTTTTTTTCTTCCAAAAGCCAAAAAGTCCAAAAACCGAAAACTAACGAAAGAGTATGAAAGAACAAAGTAAGACTAAGATGAAGTTACCCTAGGCACATCGGCTTGGTTTACAGTGAAATATTAATAGTAATTATATTGCAAGGTTTATTTATTATTTTTTTCACTACCAGCACATTTATTCTTATTATTTAGACATTTTTATTTCAATAATAAAGTAAAACGTTTGCTGGATTCTAATTAACCGCGAAAAAAACAAGCAGCCTTTGAAATCGCCATTTTTGAAAACAAATGAATAAATTCACTAAAAGTTCTAGTAGGTCGCATTTTTAAATGTATAAACTGTGTAAAAACATACGGGTAAGTTTACATACTAAATAATGTGTTATATTCCATTAAAATTTATTAATAATATTTGCCATGCTCATTTTTTATCCAATGGCAAAATTTTGTTGAATTTAGTCCGACAGAAATTATTCAGCAACATCATGTCTGCAATTCCAGGAAAACTCCTACTTGGAGAGAAAAAATGATCATTGCTTAGGTGCAGAGATTTCATTTCTTAGGTTAAAAACATGATAAATAATGGTACGTTTTTAAGCTAGTAGTGAAAAATAGTTATTTATGGTACTAGTGGGTAAAGTAAGATATTGCCCATGAGACAAGGTTTTATCCAATAAATATCTTAGGAATTCATATTTTTATTAAAAATTTTAATGACATTTACAAGAAAATAATTTGACAAGTGACAGTTGAGTGGGTACAATAAATAATTATCCACTCAATAAAGTAAGAGCCACACGGGAGTTATTATTGAGTTTATCTATTTAAAATAAAGCTGGTAATTGTCTTATTATCTGTATGTATTGGATAAAATGTATAACCATTCTTAATATTTTATCTCGCATGTTAGGAATAATGTGTCAAAAACAAAAAAAAATATAATGATAAAATGGCGGGCTTCATATAATTACAAATAAGTGAAAATTAAATAATTCTGAAATTGCCAGGAATAGTAATTAAAACTAAATGGTTTACTAAAATAGTTTATGAAATGAAATTTTTAACACTTTGCATTCAATTACTATATTTTCAATGAAAAACAACTAAATTACTAAAAATACAGTTGGCAGCTCGCAGCTGCGGCTTTTAAGTAGCATTTCAAATCATGTAAAAATAAAAAAGTATTGAAATGAGCTTTAAGTTAATTAGTGTGAATATGACATGAATGGGCTGACAAGTTATTCGCTAACTCATTACATGCACTTCATAAAGAAAAACCCTCGGGATTACTCTTTTTAAATAGTTTGACGTGCTTTAATTTGACAGTTTTCCTTGATTCTATTTAAGGCTTCGTCGTTAAAAAAAAACTTATTACATATTAAAGAACGTCAAAAATGTGTAGATTGTAGAAATTTGTTTAACCATGATTTGTAATGAACTATAAAACTAAATTAAATACAAGCACAGTGTGCTAATTGTCTATTTTATAAAATATACACAGATCACCTAAAAATCTTAGAAACAAAAAATTAACTGATATTATCGATTTTTAGGGAAATCCTAAACACTTTAAAACACAGAAAAGCCTCTAAAAGAAAATTCTATAAAAATTACATTTTTTCACTGTTGTTTATTTAAGGAAAATTTTTACAGCTTAATTTTATGTTTTGCACAACGGTTTAGTGACTACACAAAAAATACTTTTTGTTTTAATTCATAAAAAAAATTCAAAAAGTTTTAAAATAACATTTTAGAAGCTTTTTTGCACTCTTTCTTTTTAGGAATGCACACTTATGACGAGAACCTTGTGGAACGACCTCCCCTTTTTTCTCCTCTTTCCGCTTTTTTATCGCCACCCCTGTTACTCCTACCCCTTCCACCTCTTTCCCCTCGCTTACTACCTCCGCGTTCACCCCTATGACTACTCCCTCCTCTTTCCCCTCGACTACCACTTCCTCCTCTTTCCCCTCGACTACTACTCCCTCCTCTTTCCCCACGAGTACTACTCCCTCCTCTTTCCCCTCGAGTACTACCCCCACCTCTTTCTCCTCGATTACTAGCACCACCTCTTTCCCCTCGACTGCTACCCCCTCCTCTTCCACCACGCTGTCTAGGATTTCTCTGATTGGTTCCTCTGTTTCCCCTGGCCCCGCCCCTTCCCGCTCTACGGTTACCCCTACCGCCGCGAAAACTGTTTTCACCGTTGTTGGAATTCCAGCTGTCGTCCATGTTGGAATTATTGTTCCAACTCTCATCCATGTTGGAATTATTCCAACTTTCATTGTTTGAGCTGCTAAATGAGTTGTTCTGACCCATGTTGCCAAAGTTGTTTCCCATGTTGCTAAAGTTGTTTCTGCCGCCCCTGAAACTGTTACCACCCCTGAAGCTGCTGTTGCCGCCTCTAAAACTGGTGTTTCCCCCATTTTGTGGCCAGTCTTCATAGAATTCCTCATTGTAATCCCCTTCTTCATAGTGGTTGTTGTCCTCATAAGAATTTTCTGAAAATCTGAAAACAGAATATTTTTACCATTTTTCCCAGTGGTTTAAATAAACCGTTGCTAATATTTGAAAATGCTTACCTAAAATCTTCATCTCCGCCCATGTAATTCTGCTGGTTCCTGAAATCTTCATCCTGCTCATTCCACATATCCATCTGCATATCACCCTCGAACCTCATATCATGGTCCATATTCCGCATGTCCGAATCCATGGGCTTGGAAATGTTCACTCCAGTGGTTTTCTCCGTGTTATCGTCCCGCGGGTCGTTGAGATAGTCTTCTTCTTCGGCGTCTCCGATGGGCATCACGTCATGGAGTTCCTCAATTTCGCCCGAGTCGATGTATTTCTGTAAGGCCTCCGGGCCCTCTACGATGGCGGATTCAAGTTTAGAGCCGGCTAAAAAACAGATTTAATAGTTGTCTAATAAAACGCAAATTTCCATTTTAAGTTACTATTAATTTCAATTCCTAAGTATTTTTTTCAAAATATCAAGGTTTTATGCTGCGTTAGTTTAAGTAATAAATAGCTTTTGATTTAAATTCTTAGGCCGATTACTTAGTTTTTTACCGTAATGAATTGATGACGTCGCTTTAAACAAAATAAGCAAACAGAGAGTACATAAAAAATAAAGAATTGTCGTCAAAATATTAAAAATATCCTTTATTTATAGAATTTATTAAGCAGAAACTGCATAACAGCATTTTCAAAATGTTACATAAGACGTGTAAAAGTTGCTATGCGACGTTACTGCTTTAGTAGGTATATTGAAAGTAAAATTTCTATCCCTTGACCTTTTCTCAATTGAATTACAAGTCGCCACTGGCGTTCCAAATGCAGAACGATTGATCCCGAGTTCATGCGAGAGCACGGCCATAAGAGGATATAAATTCTACTTTGAACTGTACACTAAGCGGACGAATATTCTGTATATACTTACGTTCAACAGGAATTAATTTTCCGTAAATAATAATTGCGCTGGGTGCGATTTTTTGTAGTGGCACCACTCCTGGTGTATTTTCCACCAGGTGGTTAATAACTTCGTTAAGATTTCCTGATACTTCATCTAAAAAAAAAACAAGATAAAAACTTCGTCCTTCGACCTTCTTGTGCACATATATTTTTAGAAGCAGATATGAAATAATTTGGGACTTTGATATTATTAGGAAGCAGGAGTATGTCAAACGAACACAGTGGTCGCAATTTACGTCATTTAGGGGTCCTTTAGAAAAATTTGCAATGTTATTCTCACCTCCCGTTTCGTTCCACTGGGCTTGAAAGTTTCTGGGAATGGGTTTGCTGAATGGCACTTTTTTCGCTTTGGGCTTATCGTCTGAATTTGCAGACGGGTCCAGATCCAGACCTGGAATGGTGGCGTTCCCGTCCGAAATGATTGATGTTATGTCCACCTTGTCCTCAGGACCCATTCCGGGAATTACCGACATTTCATCTGAAATGAGGAATAAAAATAAATATACGCGCAATATATTTTAAATTGAATTATTAGTTTTTTCCACAGTGAAAAAATATGTGAAATTTCCTGTCAAACGCTGGCTCACATTTAAAATTTTGCTGATCTGTGACTTATTTAAATTCGCAAATTCAGACAAAACAACAATTAACAAATCGATTTAAATTGTCGTGTTTTTTTAATAACATACCCCCAATCATGTCCATATCGTCCAAACCAGCAATTCCAGCTGGTAAAGTATTTAAGTTGTATTTGTCCCTCATTTGATCGCCAGGCCGGTTTCGCGTCCAAAATTTGCTCGTGTGGTCGTTCGAGCCGGAGCACAAAATGTGCCCCAGAGGATGCCAGGCCAAAGTCCACACTATGCTGTCGTGCGCCTGCTCAATGGCCCCCACTTCTTTATCAGCACTAAAAATATCAAAATTGTATTTCGTGTACCAGTTAAAATAGTTTTTAACCAAATTTTGACTTACCCAACATTCCAAAACATGATGGCACCGTCCGATCCGCCACTGCTAAACAACCCTTCGTGCACGGGGTGCCAAGCTACACTGGAGGCTTCTTTTTTGTGCCCCCTGAAGGTTTGCACCTCCTGACTCAGATTGCGCAAATCGAATAATTTTAATAGGTGGTCTCTGGAAGCCGTTATCAGCCAGTTTCCATTGTCATTCCACTTCAGGTCCATAACAGTTGATTTGTGCGCGTGACTGATAATAATAATAATAATAACGTAGTAAATAACTGAACATGATTTTATTTTCCAAATTTGAAACAGTATACAGACATCGTCGCAAACGAATTATTCAATTAATCCATCAATCTAGTAAATTCTTTTTTTTTATTTTATTATACTAGACGGGAATACCCTATTACAAAAATAATATCAGCTAAATAACAAATTAAAAAAAGTTATTAAATCTAATTTAATTGAATTAAATGCAAGTGATTTAAATATTTTACGATACGCTCCTTCGATTTACACTGTATCTGTGGGGTTCCAAAATTCATTTCTGAAATTTTCAGATCTTGTCGGCTCTTCTTTATTTTTTCATAACTTTTTAAAATTTCAAGGTACTTTTTTTTAAAAATATTAATGACTGATACTAAAAACAAGTTCTATTTCAGGATCCTCTATTATATAGCTCCCTCCTTACTTGATAATTTTACAACTCGAAGTAAAAGTTGTCTAGAATTTGATAATTTATATCATAGATAATTTTTTACGATTTAAGTTTTTGAAAACCGTCTAGTTTGGGTTGTGAAGCCCTATTACTGTTATTTTATAACGATAAAACAACTTTCATGTCGAATATAGTGTAGATTCAAAAAATATAACGGGTGGAAAACACTGTATAATTTATATGAAAGATCTATACTTACAGAGTGGCTAACGACTGTCCCGTTTTAGGATCCCATAACTTAATAGGTTGCTGATTATCTTTACTACCCGAAATGATCAAGCCTTTTTGGGGATGCCAGTGTACGCACTTGACATCGGCACCATGACCTATATTATACAGAAAAAAAATTAGTAGTATTAAGTTTGGATAATAGTGTCGCGAGAAAAAAATTTTCGCACAAGATTTACCTCTTAATATTCGCTCCTCCTGGTACCGGAAAAAGTCCCATATTCTGAGAGTACCGTCGTCCGAACAAGTAACAAATTTGTTGTCTGATGGGCTGAAGCTAAAGAAGACATTCTCAAAAAAAAAACAGCAAAAGAATCATATTTTTTATTATAAGTTACCATATTTAATAGATGTTTCAAAATGAAAGATATTTTAGCTCCGGTTAATTTAAAATCCATAAATGATGTCATGTGAATCTCTTTAAATATTCACAAAAATATCTTGACCGATTACCGGGGCCGTTCTTCATTTAAGGAAAGTAAAACGACCATAAGACTGTGAGGTAAAGTGCACTCATGGAAAATCACTTGAGCAAAATGCCATTACATATTTTCTTCTATTCCTCGGTTTTAACAAATCTTTAGCCCAAACGGACCACGATAAATCGGTTTTCAGTATATGCCCAGTAAAAAAAACATTAAAAAATACTTAAAATAATTTGAATTTCCTGAAGGTTTTTAAGATATTTACACATGACATTGTCTAGTAGGTTTCTCATGTTTTAAAAACAAATTAAAAATTTTAGTATTGTAATAGTTTTTGAGAGGTCTATTTAAAACCATTGAAATATGCTTCATATACCTCTTAGAAAATTACTTATTATTTAAGACATCCTAATGACTTTTTTACTTTAAAATGGAAGAAATCAAAATCTGTTGAACTTTTTTTTCGCAATAGCATAACTTTTGTTGGGTTGCACGCGACGAGATAAGACAAATTAAATAGTTTAAAAATAATACCGGAATTCCCCTATTTAATATGGTCTATTATAACTATCGTTCTCATATTGTTGTGGTCACAAATTTTCCGATTGGATACTTTTTTTTGCTAAAATTATTTACTTAATACTAGTAACCAAAACGCTTTTCGGTCTAGAATACAGAAAAATAATTTTTTCGCAGTTTAACACTTTTTTGTCAAAGCATTTTCCAGATTTATCTGCTAAATAGTTTTTATAACTTACATTTTTGTAGTTTTCAGTTTCTTTGTGCATAAATTGTTGCTGTAACTGGTTTTAAAAATGTTTCCATAACTATACCACTCATTTTTTGTTATTTTCGATCTATTTTAATGGAGATGTTGACAGTTGTTTTCGATTTTTTAGTGGTACTTTAAAGCTATTTCGCCATATTTGGATTATTATCCAGGAAAAACAAAAATATAGATATCAGCTTGTAAGATAATGTCACGCGGTTTTCCAGATGGACTTTTTAACATTGTTATAAACTTTTAATTAGAAAAAATACCAGAAGCTAAAATATATTATTTTTTTTTATTTATTTTTTTTTTTCATTTTGAAACATAACTATTACCTAAAAATTCATTTGAACATTAGTGCTTTATTCATAACAAAAATACATAAAAATAAATTTAATAAAAACTCAAAATAGGAAAATATTAAGGAATTTTATTAGGTATTCTTTATTTGTTCATATAAAAAAAATATTAAAAATAAAAAAAAACTAAGGATCTTTATTTCGTTACAACATGTAAAATTATGTATAGTACATTAAACTTTTTATCTGATGGCCAATGATGCAGATCTCTTCCATTCTCAGTGATCTTCTCACGTTGTGAAATAAAACAAAAATTTAATTGGCATTCATTTATTTTTTCGACAACCAAGTGAGAGGTTTGAAAAATAAAAACACACTATTCCAGTAATGCTTCCAAAAAGCACAAGATGCCCTTTGAAAACATTATTGAAACAGTCTCGTTTTGGTCTGTTTAAAAATGACTTTATTGACATCACGATTTATTATCACAGTTAAAGTTACTTTTAACACATTTCTCTTTTTAGCTTTATTTGCTTTTATTAAAATTTGAAAATTTTGCACTAACGTGGGGGAGTGGAGGGGATCGAGTTTATTTAAACAAGGAATCATAAAAATGTATACAATGTACAAAATAAGTTGTAGATACCTTATGCCTCGCAGGGCCTCTTTGTGCGCCTGAAACATCTTGACGTTGTTCATGTTGGACTGCCAGTATTTGACGTACCCCGCGTGGTCGCCCGTCACCATCCAACTGTCATTGTGGCTCCACACCATGGTCCGCACGGGGCTGTCGTGGGCCTGAAATTGCAACCTGTTAGTCCAACTGAAATAGCCTCGTCCCGCAAAAGGAGTATTTTTGCCACACAGCGTAAAAATTACGCACACAGAATAAAAAATATTTATAATTTTTTTCGACAAGTTATTCTCATAAAACAACATGTGTCGAACCGAAAATGTTTTTACAGGACGTTTGTCCATCAGTCTGTTTTTTTTGTACACCTAATAACATTTAAATGAAATTAAAAAAATCTTCCAAATGTGTCAGGACCTTTGTAGTTGGTATCACCTTAAAAGTTAACATGGCGTGTGGCAAGGGAGAAAAAATGTTCGGCGATATCTCGTTTGACTATATATAGAATATCGAAGTATAGCCATTTAAAGGTTTTTCTTACCTGTAAAATAGTCTCAAAATTAAAGGTCAGACCGTTCCACAGGGTGAACTCCCCACTGCTGGCGCCGGTGACGAGCCGGCGGCCCTCGGGCGTCCAGGCCATGCAAAAAATGGGGCATCGCATTTTGTTGGTGGCCGTCTTGACGAAACGGGTGGTCACGCAGTTGATGGGGTTGTCCGCGTAGCTGGGGGGCGGCATCATGTCGGGGTAGTACATGCAGTCAGGCTGAAGGGCCCGCCGGTCGCGGTAATCGCGCTGCCACACGCGGTACTGGAAGAGAAAACATGTTTTAAATTTGATTTCCAGAAATGTTATCAGAACTTAGCTACTGATATTTATTTTTTATTAGAAAGGCATATCAATGACAAAGTTGAAATAGATTATCTCACAGTTTGGCATTGAAGTAACAAAGTTACAATATTTTCCTGACTCAAATTAAAATATTACATTATAGGAAAAAATATTTCTATTTAAATACGGCAAATTTTAATGTTTTTTTTAGAAAAGATTTCTGGATGAAAAAATATTTTCATTTTATATCTTTATCATGGAAATTCTAAAATAACATAAATTTTAATAAAAACCCTTTTTTACAATACCATATTTACCTGACTCTTCAATAAATCCCTTAGGGTCTCTCAATCAGTTGCTGCTGTCTAACTGGTTCATTGGTGTTTTGGTGGTTGGTCAGTTTGGTGTTTTCAGGCGAAAACTTCCAGAAACCCAAACGGCTAACCACCAAAACACTAGGCAAAGTAACAACTGATCAAGTGACCCTAAAATCCCTGACCTTTTCAGACCCAAAAAGAAAAACTAGGGACCCTTCATATTCTGACAGAAATCAAAGCAGTGCAAAATATGGCAGACTAACATCTCTACTCTAAATTTCTCTACTCCCTAACATCCCTACTCCACAACAACTCTACTCCGTAACATCTCTACTCCATAACATCTCTACTCCGTAACAACTCTACTCCACACTCGATTAGCCACTTGTCTTAACTCAAAAGAATATTTGTCATGCTAAGTCACTGTCAAAAATGAATTCAGTTTATTAATTACTTACATATTAGTGCATGTTAAGAGTACGCGGTCATTGTTGCTTTTACAATAATTCATTTATGATTGTTCTAGATTTACATTTAAAGATAAACGTTTTCTAGGAAAAAAATAAAATAATCTAGAAGAAGAAGATTCTTTGTTCTTTGAACTGCTCATTTATTATTAAGTGGCTAATAAAGTGCATAGAGTGTGGAGTAGAGTTGTTACGGAGTAGAGATGTTATGGAGTAGAGATGTTACAGAGTAGAGTTGTTGTGGAGTAGGGATGTTATGGAGTAGGGATGTTAGGGAGTGGAGAAATTTAGAGTAGAGATGTTAGTCTGCCCAAAATATTAGCACTAATGCTCGTTATAATATACATGAATTTACACATCAATTTTTATGATGTGTCACATATTCTGCATTGATTTTGCAAAAAATGTAGGTATATTAACAAAAATGACAAATTTTAAATTATTTATAACTTTTTTTATAAAATGTTTAGATTTATTGTAGTTTTTTATTAATATTTCGCATATAATATAATTACACGTCAATTTTTTTTAGATTTGTAAAAAAATAAACTCTCGGGTCTGTGTGAAAAGTTCGTTAATAGCAAAAAAATTTACTGCAATATTTAATGACAAAACAACAATAAATCCTGTCAGGTCGTCATGTTATGAGATACGAGCTTTTCACACAGACCAGTCTATGGATTTTTAACTTTTAACTGTTATTTTTGACGCGGCTACACTCTTATAGTGGTCAGAAAACAAAATTTAGTGCGACTTCTGTAACCCAATTATTTTAAAAACTTAATTATATGGAGCATGCGATCATTTTAAGACTAAATTTAAAAAATGTGAAACGGGTACCTTTTCTAGATGGGTGGAAATATTCTTTTGTATTTTAAACTAATTGTTAAAGTCTATCAGCAATTTTCTTGTTTTCGTTTTTCACGGATTCGTTACTTTTTCTGTATTTTTTGACATATCCTTTTGTTTTTTCTATTTGTATAGAATTGTCTTTTTTTAACGATTTCAGATATATATTTATTCAAAAACATCAAAATTTTATTCTACATATGACTGAATTTTTACTAGTGTCAAAATTTGGCATCTTATTAAAGATGTATAAATATATCAAAATTGATTAAAATGCTCATATCTCGGAAACTAATAGTCCTAAGATAAAAATTATCACATGTGTAGGGAACATTATTTTATTTTTATTTACCTATGCAAAAAAAATGTCTTAAATAATAAGTGAGATATCGCTAAAAATTATAGTTTTTGTCCATTTTGCCTAAGCTAATTTAACCATATTTGATGTGACGCAAATAGAAAAGGTCCTGAATCCTTTGGTGAAAGAATTTTTCAAATCGGACGTTCCGTTCAAAAGCGAATAAAAAAGCGTATGATACACGGACGAGAAATATTTTATTTTATTTTGAATTGTTACATACTAATACTTAGTACTAATCCTATATAATATAATTAGCTTATTTATAAGATTAATATGTAAATTTTTGTTATATTTATTTAGTTTTTACACACAATAAACGATATTCTATTCTAAAAAAAAATAAATCTCGATCTTACGCGGTTGTGAATCTCGGCTCCCGCCTCGATTCACAATCTCATACATTATTTCTCGTCCTTGGATAATAATATACTATTTGAATCTATAATTTTTTTGTACTTTGACAAAGCAAATGAAAATCCTCAAAAACGCATCAATAGGTTTTTTTAAATTATCGCAGTACCTACTGAAGTCGCATTAAATTTTGTTTCCAAACCAAACCATGAGCAATGGAGTAAAAAGATCGTCACCCCGAACTCAAAATTCGATACCTTCATTATTCTGACAGTTCTATCAGCATAACTGTCAAAGGGTCTACAATTTCTTACCTCTAGTTCTTTAATAATTGATGAATTGTAATCAACTGTCTTCCTCATAACCGATTTTCGCAACCTTTTTCCATCAAAATCCTCCAATGTCATATTTCCTAATGGGCCAGGTAATGGTCTTTGATGCATATTCATAAAGGGCCTAAATGGGGGCCTATTGTGTGGGTTATAACCCCCTGAAATAGGGATTTAAATAAGTATGTTTTACAGTTTGGGGTTACGCATAAATTACGAAGATTTTCGGGAAGGATCTCAAAAGTCCAAACTATGTGTATGAACATTCAATAGCTAATGGTTTTAATATTCCTAAAATCATAAATTACATAAGATTTTTGAGAGTGGGAGTCTCAAAAACCTTACATCACCTAAATAAATCACCTTATGCATATGAATATTCATTAGCCAATAGTTTTAAAATTCCTAATTCATAGTAAATGTTCAACTTGAGCAGCAGACAGCAAAACTGCTTATTACTTGCTAAACAATATTTATTGCCCTGTAAATTTGGAAACATCATATCTTAAAAAAATCAATTTTCAGTTCTTTGCACTCTGTACCTCTGTACCTGATGAATAATAACATATATGTATATATACAAACTCCAATTAACTATTCTAATTAGTTTATATATATATATATATTTGAGTAATAAATTGAAGGTTGTATAAGTTACAGAGTTAATTCCATTGTATACTGTTCACAGTAAATGGTATATTACATTTTCCAAAATACTTAAAAAAGATCAATAAAGTCCAAAAAATTCAGAAAAACAATTTATTTTTAAACAAATCTTTTTTTTGAAAAACGAAAAATTTTTGAAAAAAAAATATATCGTCATCTAAAGGCTCTAAAAAGTCCAAACTCCAAAACGTCATATTTTTCAGGAGACGTAAAAAACGATTTAAAACTTAATTATAGCAATTTAGAACTTTAAAACTAGCTTGTTCACAGGTAAAAATGTTTGAAATGTGTTAATGTATTTAAAACTTTTCATTGTTATCTATTTTATATAAATTATTTGAAAATTAAATTTTAACCACAGAATCTAAATTCACTAATGGTCTAACTCCAAGGGAAGATAAAAGAGGATACCTATCGTATTATATCGCGTAATATTATTACAAAAAATTTATATTTTTATATTTAATATATAATATTACTACTAGGTAGGCATAATATATATACATTATTAATGGCAATAATTATAATTATCATCAAACAGTAAATTAACAAATATTTGAAACGGGATCCCCTGTTGTCGAGAAATAGTTTGACATTAGTGACAGTTCTCATTTAATTGTTTTCTCACAATCATATGATGGAGTTAGACACTTAGCAACTTAAAATATTTACATTTTTGCATTTTTTGAGGCTGATATTGGTTTAATGCCACTTTTTTTTTTTGAAGTATGTTGGTAATCAGATAATGAAGCAAATTTGATAAAAATCTCATTTTTGAAAAATTTGGAGTTAGACAACTAGAGCCTTTAGTGGACGATATTTAAAAAAAAATATTTTTTTTTTATTTTCTTTTGATTTTTTGTTTTTTAATGATAGTTTTTCCATTTTTTAAAAATTTAACCCCTAGATTTTTTTTGTTTTTGGGGGATTACTTTTAAAATTGCTAGAATTGATCCTTATAATAAAAATAATGAAGCAAATTTGATAAAAATCTCATTTTTGAAAAATTTGGAGTTAGACAACTAGAGCCTTTAGTGGACGATATTTAAAAAAAAATATATTTTTTTTTTTATTTTCTTTTGATTTTTTGTTTTTTAATGATAGTTTTTCCATTTTTTAAAAATTTAACCCCTAGATTTTTTTTGTTTTTGGGGGATTACTTTTAAAATTGCTAGAATTGATCCTTATAATAAAATTAATTTTTAACCATGTGACTATTTTTTTTTAATGTTTGATCCATAACTTTGGAATGGATGAACAGAATTAGATGAAACTTTTTGCAACTTAAAAAGGCATTTAGGAGGTGGTCCCGTTTTAATTTGACGCTCGGATAATTAAGATAAATATTTTTTTTTAACGCAATTTTACTTAAAAACGGCTTGATTTGGTTCTAATATCAACCAAAGAGAAATATAGAGAAATATCGGGATAAGCCGATAACTTGATTAAGGCTTTTGTATATTACGGCCGCTAAATTTAATTCTGTGGACCTGTAATATTAAAATACCAAGAGAATATGATAAAATTTGCGACTACACGATAAGTAATTATTTGATTATTACTTAACACCTAAAGTTTAACAAAGATTTTCCTTAGTATTTCATTTAAAATATGGTTGGTTGGAATCTTGGGCACCGAAATAAAAATATAACTAAATTATTTTTTTAGAAATTTATCTTAATGCGTTGTGACATCAACAGCTTGCCGAGGTGGAAGGACAACTATAATTTAGTTTAGATGACATTAAAAATCTAGAAGTTCCCTGTCTCTAAAAGTAAAAAATAAGTTAGTGCCAATTTCACAGCAAATAATTTAACAACAAAAATAATTTTTAGTATTTAATTTAGAATTTATCCTTATAATAAAAGTAATTTTTCCTCCAAAAGTTGTTAATCAGAATTATCTTTCAGCTTTTTTCGATTTTTTAAAAAGTTAACCCCCCCTAACTTTTTTTGTTTTTGGGGGTATTGCTTTCAAAAACAATAGGGATCTTCCCTACAGAATTTGATTTTTCCTGAAAATATCAAGTCGATTGGATTATTCTTTCTTGAATTATCATGTCTACAAAAATCGTGACATTGGACAGATAGACATTTTCAAAGTTTCTTATTTTTTCATGAAACAGATTTGTATTCAAGAATTCTTCATCTAGGACGTTTTTTGGCGATTTTGGGAAAGTCTAAACTACTATACTAAGATTACTTAATCATGTCGCCATGGTGGTGGTGACTGAAAGTTAAATGCAACCAGTATTCTATAGAAATATGGTTATTTAAATAAGAGTTTTGGTTCCTTGGCATAAAATGCCTAATAAAACTTGTAACAATCTTACCCGGTGGACCCATTTGAGGAGGGGGTATCGCCATGTTAGGAGGGGGCATGCCCATGCTTGGAGGTGGCATGGCCAAATTTGGGGGAGGTTGAGCAAACTCCATTCTACAGTTGATTGTGTAACGAAATACCAATTAGTACGAATAAATTCACTCCATCTGCAAAAGAAACGAACTGATTAAATTTGGCACATTTTTTTTATACGTACGTCGAGCGTTCAACCAAACAGATTTTTTGTTTTCAAAACTGCAATTTCTTACCGTAAATAGGATTTAAACAATCCGCACCAATCAATTAACAGTTTAGACTTATAATAATGTAAAAAACAATTAAAATTTCTAAATATATACGTATTACACAGTATGTAAGCAATTTTCGATAAAAGATTTTACTAAACGACACTGTTCTTCCTCTTCTTCTTCTTCGGCGTTAAATTTTATAATGACAAGCGCCTAATTGCAGCTCTCTGTGCAGGAGTTTGTTTTAGTTTTTTCTTGCTTTGGACTTTTTTATTAATAAAAAGGCCTTGGTTTACGTTAACGTTGGTTTGGCGTCTGTTTGGTGTTATTTTTTTTTGTAAAAAAATGTTTTTTATTTAGGGCTACTTGCACCAACTTTTGGTCTGGGATTATCTCAGCTAAACCGAGTTTAAGTTAAAAATGCTGCGTTCTGATTGGTCGGCCGTCAATTTAATCCAAGTTTAAAGTTAAACCTTCATTGGTGCAAGTGGCCCTTAAAATAACATATTGAAAAGCGACAAGCGCCTAATTGCAGAAAATTGTGTTGTTTAAAAAAAAAAACTTTTTTTCATGTTTGGTCTTTTTTTTTAATGAGGGGGCCTTGGTTTACGTTAACGTTAGTTTGGCATCTGTTTGGTGTTTATTTTTTTTGTAATTTTTTTTAATTTAATATAACCAACGAACTAATAACTCTTCTCTATAGAATACGCATAGCATTAATATAAAGTATCGCCGACATCTCGGTTTGTTTATAAACAAATAGTAGGTATATTCAGGCCTGAACAATAACAGTTACCAGTAACTGTTATTGTTGTCTCTGTTGTAGTCTCTGCTGTTAGAACAAAGCTGTGCGAGTAAGAGACAAATGTATATGTTGGCTACGTTTTTGTCAGTTTTTACAAATGAAATTCCTATTCTAGAGAGATTAGTTCTTAGTTCGTTGAAAATAATATATTGAAAAACGATCGGCGCATACGCTATTTATCAAAACGCTGCATAGAGCTGCACATAGGCGCACCTGAAAAACGGTCAGCGCGTGCGCAGTTTATCAAAACGCGGCATAAAGAGCTGCACTGTGCAGCCTGCACATAAGCGCTCCTCGAATCAAAGTATGTACCTCTAGTAATCTGGGTGTTCTGTGGTAATCTATGGTATGTACTAACGTTGCGTTTCGCAAAGTATTACATTAGAGCATATAATAAATTAAATATTATTATATTCTCTAATAGTATTACAGAGTTCTGCAAAGGTTGGTTACGTTATATATATTTTTTGGTTACGTCGTGAGCGTTTAAAAGCCACATAACCCCTGTTTTTGAAACATAATTTTTTCAAGTGTCAAATGCTTTACTTAAGCCAGCAACAAAAATAAATTTTAACAATAAAATTTGGGGCTAATATAAGGAAAATGACCGAGAAATTACTTAAATAATTCTACACGCCAGAACCGAAATATATATAGGAATAAAGGTTCGGACTCCTCAAAAGGGTCAACTGCTATTAAATAAGGTACCTTATTGTTTTTCGTTATTTTACTAATGTTATTTTTTTATTTCTGTTATTATTTCTTTAATTTTATTTATGTCTGTAACTTAAACAAATGGGAATATATTTTTTCAAAAAATTAATGTTATTTTATACCATTTTTAAAACCAACGACATAGTACATAACCCAAAAAATGTCTTTGTAAATAAAAAACTTAAAACAGCTAAAATTTTTAAAATTTGGTGACCTCAAGGTTCAATGCTGTAGTACTTTTTTTTATTCCAACTATATCTGTTGCCGAGTCTTGGCCCAGTCATGTTGGCTTAGGAGGTTTTCAGTCTTTTGCAAATCCAAAAAATTTGAAAAAGTCCAAAAAATTTGAAAACTTCCAAAATATATTCATGTCATTAAAATCACTGATATAAGTATGGTCTATTTCGTCAAGCAGGACATTAAATTAAAAATTGCACAGTGAATATTTTCAAAACAGATTCAAATATTGGATGTGCGAATATACTGCATAGTTTGTTTTATAAAACATAACTATATTCTATACACAAACATATACTATTCAAACCTGTTGTAAAAATATTTACTGTGCGATTTTTAATTTACCATCTTGCTGAAGAAACAGACCATATAACTTAATGAAAACTGATATTGATCAGTTTTTTTTTCTGTAGATAGAAGAAGAAATACACAGTGTACATGATCTTTTCATCTGTCTACACAGCTAAAAAAGGGCATTATCGGTTTTTTCGTTATTTAACTGAGTATTTAAAATTGACCAGAATAGGTTTTTTCTTCTTCTCAAAACAGAAATAGCAGTAGCATGGAGGAATAGATTTTATGTCAGTTTGTGTAAAACTATGTTTTTAGCTTCTAATTTGCCTGTCAAAAGAGCTGATCCACTGCCGAATATTCCCTCAAAGGCTGTGGGCCCCAGTCGTGGCTTGAGGTTTCCAGTCTTTTGCGCCAAATAATTGCATTACTGTCCAAAAAAACTGAAAACTTACAAAACATATTCATGTCTGTATATTAAAAACACTAATATAGGTATCAATAATTGAGGATATTCCAATTCCAGTATGGCATAATTGATGATATTTTTTCATTATGCATCATTTTGACGTTTTTGAGGTTAAAAAACAAGCATAATCGCACAAACATTCGCGTTTCCATACAAACAGCGACGCTATCTACCAAACTCAATTATATTATACCTAGAAATCTGTAAGTAGGGTAACCTAGCGATTATTTTATAAAATATAAATACAGAAACCTGTAAACAAGCTAGCCAACATGATTTTTACAGGTTTGCCAATATAAAAAGGAATGCCATCTATTGTTTAAATTTTACAGCGACCTGCGACTATTTTATAAAAATAAAGATTTCTAGAATATCCTAGAATCTAGATACAGAAACCTCTAAACATAGTTTTCTGTAAATGAATTTTAAGGGAGAGTTACTTTTTAACCCTTTCGTTACCCTTGGGAAAATATATCCCATACAGTTTAAACACTCCCCGAGACACTCCCTATAAGTAGCAATTTTACATGTAAACCTTAGTAGGGGAACAGTGAGTCATTGGGCACAATGAATCGTTGACTATAACTCTACCAATATTAGTTTTAGAAACGCCGCTTTCTAATGGCGCGCTAAGAAGACGTTTCTCTAGATAAAGGGTCAGTTGCCGGCAAACCTGCGTGGCATGTGTTAAAGCGAAGAGGTGGCTGCATAAAAAAAATAATGAAAGTATTTTTTTTGTTAATCTGTTAATTTGGTATATTTGTACCACTTTTACGTAAATTCCAGTGTAATTTGGCATTTTTATATTCTTTATTAACTCTTAAATAAGTGTGTTTACACAAATTTATCAGATATTTAGTATCTTTTTTTATGTCCACTTTGAACTGCCCAGTCCGCAGAACCTCGTCAAAATGACGTCATAATCTGGTGACTTTTCTCCAGATATGACGTGACTATATAACGACAATATGACGTGAAAATGACCTCCTAATGTCACAGACCGATGACGTGATATATCTGACGTCATTTTTACGTCATTATTACGACGTAAATTTCACGTCTTAAAATATTTTTTATTTACCCAGAAAACCACTGAATATTATTGTGTAAGTGTATATATTGACCACACTATGATAATGTTACATGATCTAATATAGATGTAAACAAAATATAAATTCTACAGAGATATCACTTGATATGGAAGCAGTAACCAAACTTCTTGACTATTTTAAAATGGCTTTTACTTCTTTTACCTCTTCGCTTAATTTTCGCACTTCTTTATAGATATCCTCTAAACCTAAAATAATAAAAAAAATATTATGTTATAACTGTCTAATTAAATTAATATAGTGTAAAATACCCATAAAAATAGGCCCTAGAACGACAATAAACCATTACAATTACAATAAAAAATAATGTTATAAGTTATTTCAATATTTAGGGTGTCCCCAGTTCGCAACTATCAAGTCATAGTAATTCTAGGTACTTACCCACGAAAATATAAGGAAAATCCTCAGAAAAACCAAAAACAAACAAAAGAAAAACTCAAAACAATCACGTAGAGCTAGCGTCCGTGTTCTGACAAGATTCAAGATGGACGTGTACTGAGCGCGCAGCCAAAAATAAGAGCGCGAAATTTAAATTATACATAGTCGAAATTAATTAATTTTGACACATAAGAAATGCATACATAAATTGTAGTTTAGGTAGCTACGTAAAATATAAAAAAAGTGTAAGTACCAACA